>JAABKJ010013735.1:0-10250 GCA_011634705.1 Andricus grossulariae
CTTCTAAACCTTTTGAATATATTTTCAAATTATTTGAATTTTTCCTAAAATTTTTCAAAAATTCTGCATAAACTTCTAAGCTTTAGAAATATCTCAAAATGAATCTAATCTTTTACATTATTTTTTCCCAATTCAGAAAATCTTTTTAAACATTACCTTAAAATTAATTTTTAAAAATAAAAAATCATTTGAAATTTTCCCAGAAATTTTAGGAAATTTTTTTTTATTGTATTGTAACCTTTTAAAGTTTTTGAAAAACTATCAAATATTTGATTTAAAATCTTTAAAAATCTTAATTTTCTCTTAAATTTTGTCAAATGTTTAAAAAGTTAACATTGTATCTGAATTTTTTCAAAACTCCTAAATAGCTCGAAACTTCATTCAATTCTTTTTAATTTTTTAATCTTGTAAAATTAGTAAAATTACTCAAAAATATTCTACACTCTTTTTCGAACTTTCAAAAAATCAGTTTAAATGCTTTGCAATCTTTTTCAAATCTTCCTTAAAATTATTTTTTCTAAATGAAAATCCATCTTAAATTTTTGAAGGAATCTGAAGCAATTCATTATATTCTATTGAAGCCGTTGAAACTTTTTAAAAATCTACTAAATTGTTAACGAAAACTTCAAAAATCTACATGTTGTTCAACAATTTTCAAAATCTCTTCAAATCTTAAATTAATTTTGCATCTTTTCTAAACTTCTAAACCTTTTGAATATATTTTTAAATTATTTGAATTTTTCCTAAAATTTTCAAAAAATTCTGCATAAACTTCTAAGCTTTAGAAATATCTTCAAACGAATCTAATTTTCTACATTATTTTTTGACAGTTTTGAATACCTTTTCAAATATTATTTTAAAATTGATTTTTCAATATAAAAAATCATTCGAAATTTGCCCAGAAATTTTTGGAAATTTTTTTTATTCTCTTGTAACCTTTTGAAGGGTTTGAAAAACTTCCAAATATAATTTTTTTAAATGTTTGCAAATTTAAAATTATTTCTGAATTTTTTCAAAACTCCTAAAATATCTTTAAACCTTATTCAATTTTTTTTTAATTTTATAATCTTGTAAAATTAACAGAAATACTTTTAAATATTCTACAGTCTTTTTGGAACTTTTAGAAAATCATTTTAAATGCCTTTAAATCTTTTTCAAATGCTTTGAAATCTTTTTCAAATTTTCCTTAAAATTCATTTTTCAAAATAACAAGCCATCTTAAATTTTCTTATAAATCTAAAGCAATTCATTTTATTCTGTTGAGATCTTTGAAATTTCTTTGAAAACTACTAGTTTTTCAACAAAATCTTTAAAAATCTAAATTTTGTTTAACATTTTTTAAATCTCTTTAAATTTTGAAATAATTTTGCGTCTTTTCCAAACTCTTAAACCTTCTGAATATATTTTTGAAAGATTTGAATTTTTCCCAAAATTAAAAAAAAAACTCCGCACAAACTTCTAAGCTTTAGAAATATCTTAAAACGAATTTAATCTTCTACATTATATTTTGACATTTTTGAAAATCTTTTCAAATATTATCTTAAAATTAATTTTTCAAAATAAAAAACCATTTTACAAGATTTTTCTAGCAATCTAAAGAAAATTGTTTTATTCTCTTGAAACCTTTCAAAATTCTTAAAAAGCTTATTTTTTCGTAATCTTCGAAAATCTACATTTATATTTTCAAATTTTGAAATCTTCACAAGTTTAAAATTAATTTTAAATCTTTACAGAACATCTGAATATCTCTTATGGTCAGTCAAATTTTGTCTATAATTTTTCAAAATTGAAAAATTTTGCTTTACAAGTTTTACTATCTTATTCGAAATTTTAGGAAATGATTTTGAATGTTTTGAAATCTTTTTAGATTTTCTCTGAGAATTCATTTCTCCAAAAAAAAAATAATTTTTAATTTTTCCATAAATCTCAAGAAACAAATTATATTCTCTTGAAACCTTTTAAAATTCTTAAAAATCATCTACATTTTTTTGATGTGTTCAAAAATCAAAATTTTTTATTTGAATTTATTAAAAAGTTTTGAATATGGCTTCAAATGATTGAAAATGTTTTTAAAATTTTCAAAAAGTTTCTGCAAAATAAAATAAAAATTTCTCTACAATCTTTCAGATTACTTTTTGACAATTTTGGAAATCTTTTGAAATGTTTTGAAATCCTTAAAAGCATGAAATTATTTTTAAATTGTTAAAAAAAAATCACAATATCTCTTAAACTTACTCGAATTTTTTCTAAAATTTTGTAATCTTGTAAAATTGAAAAATGTTACTTAAACATGTTCCAATTTTTAAATCGTTTTAAAACTTTTAAGAGTGTAAAAAAAGTTTACTAATCATAGTGGGGTAGCTAAATTTTAAAAACATAATTATTTCCTAGCATCAAAAAATCAGTAAAAATAGAAATTTCCTATTTTGTTATTAATATTTGAAAAAAAAATTTAGAAATAAATTTTATTAATAAATAAAATAACTTATAAATTTTGATTTTTCTCAGAAAGAAAATAAATAATCCGATTATTAGTGTTATTTCTACACCTCAATTTCGTTTCTAATTGCCTATTTTCAATAGAAATATTTTCTTTCTATTTTTTCTGATTATTCGATAAGCATTCTCGAGTAATTAAGAGGGATCTTGCCCTCTTTTTGTGACTCGAGGACTGCGACGTGAACAAGTGGAATGTTTGATAACTTATTGACCCCAGACGCCCCATCCATAGGTTACGGATTTCCTGCATCACAGCCTCTCAAAAAAATACCAACCAGACGAAAAATATTTATGATAATTTTTTTATTGATTTTAGTTGACATTTTTTCATAGAAAATTAGTAAATCAAGAAATTAACAATAATCTTCCAATTTGTCAGTTTGATTTCTCAACAAAATTTTCAAATTATTAATTTTGCACTTTAGACTAAAATTATTGAATTTCAAAAATCGCAATACACAATTTGAAAATTATTTATTTTGAAACACTTAGTTTTATGAGCTTAATTTAAGAATAATTTGATTTTTAAACAAAGTTTGGAAATTCCTATTATTTCAATTTGAAATAAAATTAGAATTAATTAATTTTTAAGGCCTGAAAACTAAAGTTTCTGCTTCAAAAGATGAAATTTGAAAATATTTGGTTTAAAATTTGTTAATTTTTTAAAGTTTCCAATTTTAAATTTTACAATGTTGTAGTTTCAAATTCAATTATTGAAAATATTAAGACAATTTCACTGTTAAACCTTTACACTTGAAAAAATTCACAGTGTAAGCCTTGATAGTTTTAAATTAAATAATTTCAGATTTAAATATTCTAAATTGTTACATTTAAATTTTAAACGTAAAAAATGGTCTATTTTTTAAAATTCTTCAAAATTGGAATTAAATATTTCCATAATAAATGCAAAACAATTTTAAAACGATAGATCATTTAAAATTGCAAAATATTCGATTGGAAGATTTTAGAAATGAGAAATTTTTTTAGATAAAGTATTGGGAAAAAAAATTTGAAAACAAAATGTTGATATTTTTATTGTTCAAAATCAAAATAGATAAAAATTCACCCATCTGATACTGACATTTCTTTTTTTTTTATGTTTCCCAATTAAAATTTACCTAACTTTAAACCACTTTTTTTAAATAATTCAATTATAAAATTTTATAATTGAAATTTTTCCTTGTGGAACAGCGAAAATGGAGGACAAATTATTTTTCGATCTTATAAAAATTGATTTAATCCATTTTAATGTTAAATTATAATTTTTTGTGTAATAACAATTCAAAATTCTAAAATTTCAGAAACTTTCACATTGAAAAATTCAATTTAAACTTTCATTTTAAATTCTTAAATTTTAAAGACTTTTAATTAAAAATTATTTGAGTTTAAAATTTTAAAATTTCAGATTACTACATTTTGGGTGATTTTAATTAGAAATAATATAATTTGAATTTTTTCGAATTGGTTATGATCCAATTTTCAAAATTCGATTTAGGAATTATTTAATTTTCATTGTTTTTAAATTGTCCTATTTTTAATAGTTGAATCTGAAGTCATTCAGTTTCGAGATTATTCACTCAAAATAAAATTGTTTTTAATTTTGAATGCTTTAACTTATAAATGATACAATTCCAACTTTTTTCTAATAAAGTTGTCCAATTAAAAAAATTTCAGACTTCAAGTTTTTAATTTTGAGAGTTTCTGATTTAAAATTTGTCAATTTCAAATACATTCCATTTCGGGACAACTGAAAAATCTCAAAAAACAAAACTTCCGACATTTAAAAACTCTCGAAAATGAAAATATTTTAAATAGAAAATTCCCGAAATGATAAAATTGTTTGAATATAAAATTCCCGAATTGGAAAATTCCCGAGAGAAAATTGCCAAATTATAAAATATTCGAACTAGAAAATTCCCGAAAAATATTTGAAAAATTGTTTGTCAGTCAATATTATTTACTTATTAAAAATACAATAATGAAATATTTTCATGAAAGAAAACATTCTCTCAATGTTTGAAGTTTTCTTTTCAAATTATTTTCTGAATTTAAAATAATAATGATTAAAAAAAATATATTTCTGGATGTAAATTTTTGTTTGAAAATGTGTGTAGTATTAAAAAAAATTCGTAAAATCTTCTCAAAATTCGTATTTATAATGTAAAAAAATTAAAAAGAAATTTTAAAATAAATCCGTGCTGAATTGAATCCTGCAAAGTTTGTTTAAAAAATGTTGCTCAGGAAGACATTTTTTTTTCGTTCGAAGCGTTCACTATCTCATCTCGAAATTTCTTTTCAATTTTTTTGTTTCAGTTAAAAATTTTACCTTTGAAAACTTTTCTTTGAATTTTTATAAATACTACGCACATTTTCAAACAAAATTTATTATCTAGAAATATATATTTTTTAATTATTCTTATTTCAAATTTAAACAATGATTGAAAAAAAGTTAAACACTATTTTTAAATTAATTATTATATTTATGTTATGAACACATAATATTTATTTTTGAAAATGAAGCAACATTTATAATTGTATAAATTTTAGGATTTTTCACAAGTTTTTCAATTTCAAACTACTCAATTTTGAACGCTTCTATTCAGAAATAATTATTTTTTATTTTACCTAATCTAAAATGTATTATTTTGGAATGTTTTCAATTATAAATCGTTCAATGTATACATTTTTTAACTTCCAATTGCGTTAAATTCAAAATTGATAATAACTAATATTTTTTTCCTTCAATTAAAACCTAATTTAAAAAGATTTATTTAGTAATTTATTGTTAAATAGTTTGTACTTTTAAAGTTAAGTAATAAAAATTCAGAAACGTGAAAGCGCATTTCTTGGGCATTCAATTATTAAAAGGTTACTAGTTTTTTGCCTAGGAATAAATTAATTATTTATTGTTTTTCTGGAAAATATCTTGAAAAAGAGAAAGATAAATTGCTTTTGGTTTCTGTTATCAAAGACCCTTCTAAAAAGTCGAGAGCTAATTAATTGCATTCACCCCACGACGTTATTCTAATCCTCTTCCTTTATTACAACCCACGTCCTAAGGGATGAAATATTAAATAAAATAATTCAAATCACAAATTACCCTTCGGAGGTTTCTTTCATTTATAGTGTGACCATTTTAGATCTTGTATATGAATAAAAATGAGGTGGAAGCAAAAAATTTGTTTGCATAAAAAAAATCTTGGCATATTAAATATCAAATCTTGGTAGCAGTAAAAATAGATACTCTGGAAAAGTGTTTTGGATATAAAAGCATTTTTTCCTGAAGTATTCAGCACTTTATTCAAATTTATTTTATACATTCTTTCCGCTTTGCTGACCCTTGTTCATTTTAGAAAATATTTTCTTAATGTCACATCCAACACAAATGTTGTTGGCTCAAGCAAATATTTTTCCTATCAAGAACCTTCTTTTAGCTCCCTTCAGGGCTGCGATGTGCAGTTGGGTATACTGGAAAATTAAAAAAAAAAATTTCGTTTGTCAGTTTTCTAGCCAAAGCCGATCCTGATATTCTATGTTTTTTAGATGATCGAGGGGACTCCCCTAGATAAGGGGGTATTCTACCAAAAAGGGAACATATTAGGGCAGTCAACCTCGGACCGTCACTCAAGTAACACAAACCAGAATAAAGAATTTTTCTATTAAAAAACGTTTTTTAATATTTAATTGCTTCGATTTTCTGAATTTAATCAATATCTTTTAGAATCTGAAAAAAAATTAAAAAATGTGCAATAAGATGAAATATATCAGAGATTGTTTAAAGGATAATTGCCGCTGTATGTTGGTAAGTTACGAATAAAACTGTAGAATTAAAACTGGTTTGTAATTTGTTTATAATTTTCTACTTTTTTCAAATAAGAAATGTTTTTAATCATCTTACTACTTATATCTACTTATATAAATTACAAATTTTTTCAACTTCGCAAAATTGTATAAGACTTTGCTCAGAAACTATTAATAAAAAAGTATGCAAAATGTCTTGTCACTCCCCTGTCCCGATCTAACAATTTAATATGAAAAATTGCTAAGTAATGTTGAATATTTTTGAGTGGAGGATTTTGAAAATCACTGCAAATTCTGTTCGAAAAGTTTTTTTGGTCACCCTTCAATTATATTTTTGGATAAAATTTGAAAATAATTATTCAAACTATTATGAGGCCTAAAATTGTTAATTTTGTACACACTTATATTTTGTACAGTTAAATATCGATTTGTCAATGTTGATTTCAAATAATAGTTAATAATGATCACAATTTTTGTAAAATAGTTTTTGATAAATGTCCGGTAACTCTCCGTTATTATTAATCATTATATAAAATGATAGAATGTTTTGAAATCTTGGGGTCAAAATCAAATAAACAGTGAAAATAGTCATGTTTCCCATACTTAACTTTTTTTTTCTATTCTGCTTATATAAAATATTAAAATATTTCATCTATCCCAAATTCATTCCTTGATCAAGTTTGATATATTTTCATAATCTATATTTGACCCTTAATTACAAAAATGTTTTAAATATTTGAAAAAATGTGTTGTTTTTGAAAATATGATTGTCTATAATGATCCACTTTTTGTCAATCACCCTTATCCATTTTTTGATTTAATTTTTTTTTCAAGAACACACAAGTTAAGTTGTGATAAAATACGATTCATCATGCAAAAGCTTTAATTTTAATTGGATATTTTAATTAGAAGTGACCTACAAATGTATTTTTTAATTCGTATGCAGAAGACTAGAAAAGAATTTAAAACTATGCTCAGGTATATGCTTTTCAGATCAAAATCTCTTGCAAATGCTGTATCATATAAATGAGCTTTTCGTCTTTTTTTAATAAGAAAATTGAATTTCATCGGAATAAAGAAAGAATTATGAATACAATTTTTTTGGAAGCTTTTGCATATTTCATACACTTGAGGTGATATGGGACTAGCCATGTTATACCGGTGGTGATAAAATTAGGGGAGAACAGCTGCTATGTGTTTGTACCCTGATGCATATGATTAAATATGAGAGCAGACAAGGGTCTATTTTTATTTGATAAAACCGTGAAATTAAAAATAAAAATTTTTAAATTACATATAAAAATATGTCTAAGAAAAACTAGCAATTTTGAGGACTTTGAGGAACATTGAGAAAGATCTTTGCGTACTATACTTTTCTCTCTGAATCAGAACTAATTAAAAATGCCTAATTGAAAAGAAAAAAATTAGTGACTGATTCAACTGCTCATTATTTAATTAACTAAATTAGTCAAAACATGTTTTTTATTCAACTACAAAATCAGGGGTGGATGGTACAGACTGGATAATGAGTATTTTTGCATAGTAGAATGGAGATTAGTGTCTCATAATTGTTTAGAAGAAGTAATGTAATTTTATTTCTTGCAAAAATGATCATAGTGTATTAATATCATTCTTATTATGAAACAATACGCATTATTCAGTGTGTACTGGTACCCAACATGTACCAATCTCCGAATTATTGACGAGTTTTATTTTCTTTGAAACAACAAATTTTTATAGAAGATGAAGTGCTTTAATGGTGACTAATAATTTATTTTAAAGCCACTTCATTATTTTAAAAGAGCAAAAAGTTAGTCACTGATTCAATTAGTAATTATATAACTAACTGAATAAGTCTAATAAAATAGAGTTTATTTTATTCGACTGAAAAATGAGAGTAGGGTGGTACAGACTGGATAATGCGTATTCTTTCATAATAGAATTGAGAATAATCTTTTATAATTTTTTATTAAAAATTTTTTTTTTAATTCAAGATTTGAAATGTTTTATTCAATCTTAACAAAAAAACATATATGAGATCAAGATCTTTGATAGCGTTTAACATAAATTTATATTTTAAGGCCTCGCCATTATTTAAAAAAGCAACAATTTAGTCACTGATTCTGTTACTCATTATTTAACTAATGGAATTAGTGAACAGAACTTTTTTTTTACTATAAAATTAGCAACAAGTTAACCACTGATTAAATTATTCATTATTTGAATAATTGAACAAGTAAAAAAGTAGTTGATGCTTTTTATTGAAAAATTATGGTTGGGTGGTATAGAGTGAATAATATCTATTTTTCTATTGTAGAATTTATATTAGTGTCTTATAATTTTTGAGAGGAAATAATTTTATTTTTAATTCTTACAAAAATAATAATAGTGAATTAATATAACTCCTATTATAAGAAAGTACGCATTATCCAGTTTGTACTGGTAACCATTATGTACACTAGGGTGGTCCAAACAATTTTTTTTCAAATTTTAATGGGGACACCCCTCAAATTTGTTTGAATCCACCCAAAAATAAATTTATTTTTTTTCGAAAAAAAATGATATTTAGGGGTGACGCAAGCCCCATGAAGTTTAACATGCATTTCCCATAAGAAAATAAGACGTTTTTGTTAATCTTATTCAGAATCCTCAATTTTATCTCAATCGAGTTCAAACTCACCTTTTTTCTTCACAATTAGCCATAGAATACGAATAAAATATCACTTTTTAAATATAACCCCCATTAGTCTGTTTCATAGGGTCCCAAAGAAACCCCATGAGTGAAAAAATGGGTTTTGCGAGTTTTTGGCGCTAATTATGATTTTTTTGCAGTTGCTTCAATGCGAATTGGTTCCCATACATACAATATTACTTTATACTGAAAATTGAATATTTTCAAGAATTGTTTAAACAATTTATGACTGTTTTTAGCAATTTTGTCATAGAATAGAAATAGAAAGACGTGGTTTTTTGACAAAATTTCCATTCCTTGTCTAATTTTCAATTGGATGGAAGTGACAGTTCATCAATGTTAACAAAAGTGATTGTTTAAACAATGTATCAAAATTACTAATAATACTATATTTAAATAATGCTAGAAAGATGCGGTTTCTTTTTACATTTCTGGCTTTTTGTTCAATTTTCATTTGTAGTGAAGTGATAATGAATTCAAGCTAACAAAATAATTGTTTAAACAATTTATCATACTTATTATTAATATTATATTCGAATAATGCTAGAAAGATGCCTTTTTTTAAATTTATGGCTTTTTGTTCAATTTGTATTTAGATTCAAGGAATAATGAATTCAAGTTAAAAAAATAATTGTTTAATCAATGTATTATTGTTGATAATATTCTCTTTGATTAATTGATAGAATGTTGCATTTTTTCTGCAATTTTCGACTGTTTGTCTGTTTTTTATCAGGCGTGACTTGATTATCATTTAGATTTAGTAAAAATAATTGTTTAAACAAATTAATATTGTTTATGACTATCTTCATCTATATCGATTGCGCCTGATAGTTGCGGTTTATCGGCAATTTGTAGCTTTCTGTCCTTTTTCACTTAGAAAAGTAATGATTAATTAAAAATTACCGAAAAATTGTTTAAACAATTAAATATTGTTTATAACTATCTTTTCTCAGATAAGTGCTAAGAAGTGGCGGTTTTTTCTAAAATCTTTGACTTTGCATCGCCTTTTTATTTATGAACAAATAATAAGTCAACCACAAATAAAATGATTTTTAGACTAGTATTGTTGTTTCAAGTTAATTATTTTTGCTCTCTTCCCAATGCTTAAAACAAATAAATTGAAGAAAAATATCTATTTTACACAAGAGGCAAAAAAAATGTCTGTTTTCTTTCAGAATATGAAATTATCAGAATATATATTCACAGAAATGAAAGAGATTATTTAAAATATAGTTTTCTCTAATGTTTATTTATTAAT
>JAABKJ010013736.1:0-10250 GCA_011634705.1 Andricus grossulariae
CAACATAATTTCAATTTTTCTAGAAATATTTTTAAATAATTTTTTTTTGAAACCTTTCAAAGTCTTCAAAAATATATATTTTGCTCAAAAGTTTTTTGAAATATTTTCAAGTTTTGAATTATTTTTTAATCTTTTAAAAACTTCCAAATAAGCAATGAAAATTTGCCCAAGAATCTTAAGACATTTTGTTGATTTTTCAATCATTTTTAATTTAAAAATTTATTTTATTTTATAATTATTTACCTTTTAAAATCCTTAAAAAGCTTTAAAATTTAATTTTACAGTCTTTAGAAATCTGCATTAAACAAAAAATTTAGGAACTTTTACAATTTTTTTAAACTTGTTAATATTTTTTTAAATTATTTGCATTATTCCTAAAATTGTTTAAAAATTCTGCAAACTAAACAAAATCGCCTTAAAATATTCCCGATTCTTTTTTGAGAGTTTTGGAAAACTTTTTAAATATTCTGTTAAAATTAATTTTTCAAAATAGAAAATCATTTAAAAATTTTCCCAGGAATTGTAAGAATTTTTTTTAAATTTCTAAATATCTCTTTAAACTACCTCGATTAAAATAAAATTAATCACTTTGCAATTGTTATTTATTTAGCAAAATTTTTTTTTTTTTAATCTTTTTAAATATTCTCTTAAAATTATGTTTTCAACAAAAAATTTAATTAAAAATTTGCCCAGGAATCTTAAGAAAATTATTTTATTATCTGGAAACGTTTCAAGATCCTTGAAAAACTTCAAAACTTTATTTCAGAATCTTTAAAAATCTACATTTTGTAAAAGAATTATTGCAGCCTTTAAATTTTTTAATTATGATTGAAATTTTGTTTAAACATCTAATTTTTTTTTAATTATTTGAATTTTTCATAAAATTTTTATAAAATCCTGCAGAATTAAAGAAAGCATAAAAATCGTCACGATTGTTTTTGGAAATCTTTTTAAATATTCTCTTAAAACTTATTTTTTAAAATAACAAACCATGGAAAATGTTCACAGGAATCTTAAGAAAATTTTTACAAAACTTTTAAATATCTCTTAAATTTACTCGAATTTTTCCTCAATTAATAATTGTTCATTTGGTAAATATACATCAAATTTTTAAAAATATTTTTTAAATATTCCTTTAAAATTATTTTGTAAAAAAAATCATTTTTCATTATTCTAGAAATCTTTTTTAAAAAATCTACATTTTGTTTTGAACTTTTTGAAATATTTTCGAGTTTTAATTTATTTTTGAACCTTTTAAAAAACTTCTAAATATCTCTTAAGCATATTCGAATTAAAAAAAATTAATAATTGTTCAATTTTTACTTATCAAAATTTGTTTTTGTTTTAAGATCTTTTTTATATATGCTCTTGAAATTTATTCTTCAAAATAACAAAACATTTTTAATATTCCCAGTAATCTTAAGAAATTTTTTTAATTATCTTAAGACCTTGAAAATCCTTAAAAGGCTTCACAATTTTATTTGGAAATCTTCATAAATCTACATTTAAAAAAAATAGGAACTTTAAAAAATTTTTATTATGTTTGAAATTTTTTTTTAACTTCTGAATATTTTTTTAAATTATTTTGAGTGTTTCCTTTTTTTTTAATTCTGCAAAATATAAAAAATCGCCTCAAAATCTTCCGGTTTCTTTTTTGACAATTTTAGAAATCTTTTTAAATATTCGGTTGAAATTAATTTGTAAAAAAAGTCATTTTCCATTTTCCTAGAAATCTTTAACAAAAATTTATTCTTTTGAAACCTTTCAAAATGCTTAAAAAGTTTATAAATTTGTTGTTCAAAATCTTAAAAAATCTAAATTTTGTTTTAAATTGTTTGAAATATTTTTAAGTTTTAAATTATTTTTGAATCTTTTCAAAACTTCTAAATATCTCTTAAACTTACTCAAATTTTGTTTAAGTTAATAATTGTCCAATTGTTATTCATACATAAAATTTTGTTTTTGTATTGATATATTTTTAAATAATCTCTTAAAATTAATTTTTCGAAATAGAAAATCATTTTAAATTTTCTCAGAAATGTAAGAAATTTTTTTTAAATTTCTAAACATCTCTTAAACTACCTCGAATTTTTAAAAAATGAATCATTTTGCAATTTTTATTTATTCAGAAAAATTTGTTTTTGTTTTGAAATCTTTTTAAATATTCTCTTAAAATTATATTTTCAACAAAAAATTGAATTAAAAATTTACCCAGGAATCTTAAGAAAATTATTTTATTATCTTGAAACGTTTTAAAATCCTTGACAAGCTTGGAAATTTAATTACTGAAACATCTAAATATATTTTTTCAATTATTTGAATTTTTCGTAACATTTTTTTTAAATCCTGTAGAATTAAAAAAAACCTTTATATCGTCCAGATCCTTTTTTGACAATTTTGGAAAGCTTTTTAAATATTCTTTTTAAAAATTACAAATTATTAAAATTTATCGCAAGAATCTTAAGAAAATTTTTACAAAACTTTTAAATATCTCTTAAACTTACTCGAATTTTTCCTAAATTAATAATTGTTCATTTGTTAATTATACATCAAATTTTTAAATATATTTTTAAATATTCTTTTCAAATTAATTTGTAAACAAAATCATTTTCCATTATCCTAGAAATATTTTTAAAAAAATTTATTCTTTTGAAATCTTTCATATTGCTTAAAAAGTTGCTAAATTTTTTGTTCAAAATCTTAAAAAATCTACATTTTGTTTTAAACTTTTTGAAATATTTTCAAGTTTTAAATTATTTTTAATCTTTTCAAAACTTGTAAATATCTCTTAAACTTACTCAAATTTTGTTTAAGTTAATACTTGTCCAATTGTTATTCATACATAAAATTTTGTTTTTGTATTGATATATTTTTAAATAATCTCTTACAATTATGTTAAAAAAAAATCATTAAAAATTTACCCAGGAATCTTAACATTTGTTTAACTCCTAAATATCTCTTAGATTTACTCGAATTTTTCCCTAATTAATAATTATTCAATTACTATTTATACATTAAAATTGGTATTTGTTTTCGGTAATTTATAAATGTAATTTTTTTCAGATTTGCCCCCGGATATCGAAAAAGACTTAATTTTACTCTGGAACGAAAACAAGGGAAAATTAGACTCTGCAGAAATCTACACAGGCCTTCAACTTCTTCTCCAAAGTCCAGCCGAATCTCTAATCCTCACAGATCGAATTACCTGGCTAAAGGAACGAGGATTTCATGCCGAGATTATTCCAGTATTGCAGAAATCTTTATCTCCCCGATCGCACGCAATTGTTTCTAAAAAAGACTTTTTAAATAAAAACGAAACGAGCTGACTGCAATATAAATTATAATCCATTTAATTATTTATCCACGCTTTCTTGACGATTAATCAGAACATAATCGAATTTGATATTTACAAATTAGGCTACTTAAAATTAAATTAAAATTAGGAGATTATAAACTGCAGTTACTGTTGAATAAGAACCTAAATTTTTCAATCGTAGACACAAATTTATTTTCGAAAATTTTCGAATTTTTTTAGTGAGACTTTATCTACCGTAGGGATGAATTTGCGAAGCTGCCTTGATGTTGGTTTTAATAGCACTCGGTGCTTTTGCCATTTGTCCTGATTAAAATAGAAAAAATTAATTTTAGAGTATTATTCAGGAAAAAATTTAAATTTAATTGAATATAATATATCGGAAATTATTATTTCGCAATGATAATTACCCATCGGACCTTGTATTCCTTGAGATTGACTTCCGGGTCTTCCAACCATCATTCCTCCAGGTCCAGGAGAGACTCCGGATTGACCCATTTGTACCGAATCGACCTGAAAATAATTTTGTTTAGAATTATTTTTGGGAAAAAGTATTATAACTTTAAAATACTGAATAAAATATTTCAATTTGACAATTTATATTACAAAATATTCTTAAATATATTATCACCATGAAATAATTAAATAAATAAATAATACCAAAAAAATTAATCATTTCTTGAATTTGTTCCTAAAGGCCACGAATTTGAATAATAATTCAAACAAATTTTTATTTTATCTTCATATACTTGAAATTCAGTGCATATTTAACATATTAATATTTTAAATGAAAGATATTTTCCAGGTGAGTATAGAAAACCTGTAAAAACAGGAGAAATAAGGAGATTCTTCAAGAAAGTAGGAAAATATATTCTTTGAAATAAAATTAATGTAAATACTATATTAAATTAAATTAAAAACGCCTCAAATTCCTAAGGGCTCAAATAAAAATATTACAATTTGAACAAGATAGATGAATGTTTAACCAAATTGTTGAATTTTCAACGAAAAAGATCAATTTTCTACTAAAAAAGACGAATTCTCAACAAAATACAAGAATTTTCAACCAAATAATTGAATTTTTAACTAAAGAAGATCAATTTTCAACAAAAATTGAATCGTTAACTTTTTCGTTAAAAAAATTATTTTTCCAAAAAAAATTTTTAAGGAAAAAGTTAAATTTTCAACCAAAGTGATGAAGTTTCAACCAAAGTGACGAATTTTCAACTAAAATGATCAATCTTCAACTGGATTAGTGGAATTTTTAATAAAAAAGATGAATGTTCTACTAAAAAGATTAATTTCCTATCAAAAATGGAATAGTTAAATTTTCAGTTAAAAAATGAACTTCTAATAATTTTTGTTTTAAATAGTTAAATTATTAACCAAAGAGATGACTTTTCAACTAGCATGATGAATTATCTACCAAAAGAATGAATTTTTAGCAAAAGAGTTAAATTTTCAATGAACATGATGAATTTTTTCTCAAATTGTACATCTTTAACTGGAATAGTTGAATTTTTAACCAAAAAGATGAATTTTCAATTAAAATTATGAATTTTCAACTGGAATAGTTAAATTTTCAACCAAGAAGATTAATTTCCCACCAAAAAGACGAATTTTCAACAAAAAAAGATACACTTTCAACCAGAAATTAAATAGTTAAAGTATCAGTTAAAAAAATTAATTTTCAACTAAGGAAAAGAATTTTCAATCAAAATGATGAATCAAAATGATGAATTTTAACTAAAATGGTACATCTTCAACTGGAATAGTTGAATTTTAAACCAATAAAAAATACGAATTTTCAACAAAAAAGTTGAAAATTCGTATTTTTTGTTGGAAAATTAATCTTTTTGGTTGAAAATTTAACTATTCCAGTTGAAATTTCATCTTTTTGGTTTAAAATTCAACTATTCCAGTTGAAGATGTACCATTTTAGTTAAAATTCATCACTTTGTTTGAAAATTTTATCTCATTTGTTTAAAATTCATTTTTTTGGTAAATAATTCACCATTTTAGTTGCAAATTCATCTGTTTGGTTGAAAATTTAACTATTTTGTTAAAAATTCGTTTTTGTTGTTGTTGAAAATTAATTTTTTTAACTTAAAATTTAATTGTTCCATTTTTGTTGAAAATTGATCTTTTTACTTGACAATTCAACTGTTTCGTTGACAATTCATGTATTTTGTGGAAATTTTTCTTTTTGTTGAATTAAACTATTTTTATTTAAAATTAGAATCTACTTTGGTTGAAATATGAATTATTACATTTTTCGTTGAGAAATGATCTTTTTAGTTGAAAATTGAACTACTTGGTTGAAAGTTGAAACCTTTTGTTAAAAATTCATTTTTTTGTTGTTGAAGATTTATCATTTTAATTTAAAATTCTTCTCTTCGGTTGGAAATTAATATTTTTTCAACTGAAAATTTAATTATTCAATTTTCGGGTGAAAATGTATCTTTTTTTAGATACATTTTCACCCAAAAATTAAATAGTTAACTTTTCAGTTAAAACACAGTTAAAATACATGAATTGTCAACGAAACAGTTAATTTTTCATCTAAAAAGATCAATTTTCAACAAAAATGGAACAGTTAAATTTTGAGTTAAAAAAATTAGTTTTCAACAAAACAAAAAAAAAAGAATTTTCAAGAAAATAGTTAAATTTCCACCAAAAAGATTAATTTCCTACCAGAAATGGAATGGTTTAGTTTTTAGTTAAAAAATTAATTAAACAAAATTTTAAATGATCCAGTTTTCATAATTATAATCTGAAATTATCGAATTTTAAACATGTGACAATTTGATTTTCAACCCTTTCCTAATAAAATTGTCCAATATTCAAAATTTTTAGTCTGAAATTTTTCAATTTTAAGAGTTTCTGATTCAAAATGTATCAATTTCAAATCCTTATATTATCAATATTGTCCTTTTTTTAATTGTAAAAATTGTTGAAAGCTCAAATTGTTTGATTTGGAAAGTTTGGGTCCGTTAAAAAAATACATGAAAAAATACGCCTTTACTGCCAGTTAGAAAAAAATTAAATTAAAATTCAACATTAATTTATTTACCTTGAGGCCTTTTCCCATTCCCACAGCAGCAACAAGAGCATGAGTATCGCCAGCATTGCTAGTTGGAAGTTGATTTGTTCTTGCACCAGCCTCACTTTCCCAATCTTCTCGTGCTTTATTTGCAATGTCCCAAACATGGCTCACCACTTTTGTATACTGAGTCACTTGTTTCTGAAACCCGCAAAATTGCATTAAAACCATTTTAAAAAAAAGTCTTTTATTAAATAAATAAATTAAAAAATAAATTCAATAAATTTATAATTTAAAAGTCTCTTTGCAAATTTCTAGAACCCCCAACTTCTTTCTCGTCTACTTCCATCTCTCCTCGCTTCCCCAGCTGACATCCCCTTCTCCTATTTTCCTTCCCCAGCTATCAATTTTCCTTCCCTACACACCATAATTTCTAGTAATTTCTCCCACTTCCCCTCCACTCACTTCCCCCTTTTCCTTTCCCCTCACTTCCCCTACTTCGCAACCTCTCATTCAATCTACTTCACACACTTCCTCCACCCTCATTTCTCCTAGTCCCCCCTTAATGCACTTACTTCACTTACTTTCTCTCTCATAATTTTTCCTCACTACCCCTACTATCCCTCCCCTCATTTCCCCTCTCAACGCTTCCCCTCCTCTCATTTCTCCTACTTTGCCACCCCTCCTTTCATCTACTGCAGTTAATTCTCCTCCCCTCATTTCCCCACTTTCCCTACACTCATTTCCCCTTCTTTGCTTACTACCTGTCCCCTAATTCCCCCGCACTTTCCCTCCCCTCGTGTCCCTTACTTTCCCTCCCCTCAAGTCCCAAACTTCCCTTCCCCTAATTTCCCCTACTTCGCCTAATTCAGTCCTCTAATTCCCCTAATTTCCCGTCACTTTCTCTAATTTCCCCTTACTTTCCCTCTCTTCATTTCCCCCACTTTCCCTAACCTCATTTCCCTTATCAACCTTCTTTCGTCTACTTCTCGTCCGCCAATTTCCCCTCACTTCCTCTACTTTCCCTCCCCATATTTCTCCTACTTCCCATCCTCCATTTCCCCTACTTCGCATGCTTTCCATCCCATAATTTCCCGTACTTGACCTGCTCCCATTTCCCCTACACCCGTTCCCTCAGTTACCCTCCCTTAACCACCCACTTTTCCCATACCCTCTTTTCTCCTTACTTCCTCTACCTTCCCACACCTCGTTCCTCCTACTTCCCGTGCCCTAATTTTCCCTCCCCTCATTTCTCCTACACCCCAAGTTTCCTCTCCACCCATTTTCCCCACTTTACCTACTTCCCTTCCCCCATTTCCACGCACTTCATCTACTTCCTTCCTCCATTTCCTCACACTTTCCCTACTTTCCCTACCCGCCATTCCTCATTTCTCCTCATCCACTCTAATTTCTCTCTCATCATTCCCCCTACTCCCATTTAACCTATCCTCTTTACCCCTACTTCACCTTCTTTCCCTCCCCTGCCCTACTTCGCCTACTTCCAGTCACCTTATTCACCCTAACTTTCCTTCTCTTCATTTCCCTCACTTTCCCTTACCTTATTTCCCTTACCACCCTCCTTTCTTCTACTTCCCGTCTCCCTATTTCCCCTCACTTCCTCTACTTTCTCTCTCATTTCCCTTACTTCCCTTCCTTCCAATTTTCCTCTCCTCGTTCCCCTACTCCACCTCACCTCATTTACACTACTTCCCGTGCCTTAATTTTCCCTCCCCCCCTCACTTTCTCTATTCGCATTTCCACATTTCCCCTAACTAAATATAATTTACCTCCCATCATTCCCCCTACTACCATTTCCCCTCTCCTCTATACCCTTACTTCACCTACTTCCCCTCCTCTTATTTCCACTACTTCGCATACTTCCCGTCATCTAATTTACCCCCTCCCTTCACTTCGCCTATTTTCCCTTCCCTTATTTCCGTCACTTCGCCTTACTTCCTCTACTTCCACTCCGTTCATTTCCCTTACTTTCCCTCCTCTTATTTCTTCTCAATTCCCCTATAATCATCCCCCCTCACTTCCTCTACATTCCCTCCACTATTCTCCCTACTTTCACGATCTTCATTCCCCCTACAACCCTCGTTCACCCTACTTCACGTACCCTAATTTTCCCTTCCCTTGATTTCCCTTACTTCCCAAGTTTCCCCTCCACACACTTCCCCACTTCATCTAATTCCCTTCCGTTCATTTCCCCTACTTTTCCTCCTCCAATTTCTTCTCAATTCCCCTATAATCATCCCCCCTCACTTCCTCTACATTCCCTCCACCATTCCCCCTACTTTCCCGATCCTCATTCCCCCTAACCCCCTCGTTCACCATACTTTCCGTACCCTAATTTTCCCTTTCCTTGATTTCCCTTACTCCCGAAGTTTCCCCTCCACACATTTCCCCACTTCACCTAATTCCCTTCCCCATTTACCTCTAATTTCCCCTCACTTTCCCTATCCGCCTTTCCTCATTTCCGCTCTTTTACTCTAATTTCCCTACAATAATTTCCCTTACTCCCATTTCCCCTCTTCTACATACCCCTACTACACCTACTTCCCCTCCTCTCATTTCCTCTACTTCTCATACTGCCCGTCATCTAATTTAACCCCTCCGCTCACTTCTATTTTCCCTACCCTTATTTCCCCTCAATTCCTCTATTTTCTCTCTCATTTCCCCTACTTCGCTTCCTTCCAATTTTCCTCTCCTCGTTCCCCTACTTCACCTCACCTCATTTCCACTAATTCCCGTGCCTTAATTTTCCATCCCCCCTCACTTTATCTACCCGAATTTTCCCTAACTTAATCTAATTTACCTCCCATCATTCCCCCAACTCCCATTTCCCCTCTCCACGATACCCCTACTTCACCTACATCCCCTCCCCTCATTTCCACTACTTCGCATACTTCCCGTCATCTAATTTACACCCTCCCTTCACTTCACCTATTTTCCCTCCCCTTATTTCCCCTCACTTCCTCTACTTCCCCTCCGTTCATTTCCCCTACTTTTCCTCCTCTAATTTCTTCTCAATTCCCCTATAATCACCCCCCCCCCTCACTTCCTCTACATTCCCTCCACTATTCCCCCTACTTTCACGATCTTCATTCCCCCTACACCCCTCGTTCACTCTACTTCACGTACCCTGATTTTCTCTTCCCTTGATTTCCCTTACACCCCGAGTTTCCCTTCCACACATTTCCCCACTTCACCTAATTCCCTTCCCCATTTCCCACTCCTAATTTTTCCTCACTTTCCCCCTCACCTGACTGTCCCTATCCGCCTTTCCTCATTTCCGCTCATTTACTCTAATTTCCCTTCAATTATTTCCCCTATTCCCATTTCCCCTCTTCTCGATACCCCTACTTCACCTCCCCTCAGTCCCCCTACTTCTCATACTTCCCGTCATATAATTTAACCCCTCTCCTCACTTCGGTGTTCCCTACCCTTATTTCTACTCAATTCCTCTACTTTCCCTCCCCTCATTTCCCCTCACTTCCACTTCTTGGACAACCCAATGAATTCCAAAGAATTCAACTAATTCCAAAGTATTTCATCCGTTTACGGGAAATTTTAAATATTTACCCGGATTTCAAGGAATTTGGTATGCTTCGAAATATTTCAAAGGATTTTCAATGATTTCGAAATTTTTCAAAGGATTTTAGAGGATTTTCAAAGATTTCCGGAAAATTTAAGGGATTCCAAAGGATTTCAAGAACTCCAAACATTTGAAGGGATTTCAAAGATTTCTAGGGATTTGAATGTTTTTTTTAAAGAGAACTTTATTAACTAATTTTAATTTAATTTATATTCAAGGGGTTTCAACTCATTTTTAATTATTTGAATGGATTTTATGATTTCCAAAGAAAAGATTTCTAAGGATTTGAAGGAATT
>JAABKJ010013737.1:0-10250 GCA_011634705.1 Andricus grossulariae
AAAAAGCGAATTTTCAACAAAATAGTTGAATTTGTAAGCAAAGAAATGAATTTTTAACTAAAATAATGAATCTTCAAATAAAAAAAGAAATTTTTAACCAAAAAATTATATTATCAACTAAACAGATGAATTTTCAACCAAGATGATTAGATCTCTATCAAAAAAGATTAATTTTCGACAAAAAATTGAAAAGTTACATTTTCAGTTAAAAAAATTAATTTTCAGTAAAAAAAACAAGTAATTTTCAATCAAAGAAATGAATTTTCAACCAAAAATGTTAATTTTGAATAAAACACAAGAATTTTTAAGAAAATTTTGAATTTTTAAAGGAATGTTCAACCAAAAAGGTGAATCTCTCACCAAGCAGATTAATATTCTACCACAAAAGACAAAATTTCAACAACATAACAAATATTAAACCAAACATGGAATAGTTAAATTTTCAGTAAAAAAAAATTTATTTTCAATAAAAAAAGCGAATTTTCAACAAAATAGTTGAATTTGTAAGCAAAGAAATGAATTTTTAACTAAAATAATGAATCTTCAACTAGAAAATTGAATTTTTAACAAAGTGGTTCCACTTTAAACCAAGTAGTTAAACTTTGAACCAAAAAAGATTTTTTTTGTCTCTATTCACGAATAGCCGAAATCTTGAAAATTTAATGAAATACTTATATTAGAAGAAAAATACAGGGATCAAAGTCAAATTTACAGAATGATTCGAGCAAAAACTGATTTTAATAGCCTGTAAATTCCAAATTTTTTTCGTTTTTCTCTCTAAGAGGCATTCATTTTTTTTAATATGGAAAACGTGAAAAGTGTCAATTTTCCAATTGAAATTGGTCATATTACAGGATCAAAATATAAAGAAAAGCTCAAATTTTTAATCGAACTAGCAAAAATTCACCGATTGTGGTAAGTTTTTATTTTAAAAACTATTATTTAAAATGCAATGAAAATATAGAAAAAATTCCGAATGGAATGAAAAGGAATTGAACTTTTATCATTTCTGAATAAGAGCGTTTAAAATTGGATGATTTTAAATTCAAATGAAATTTAAAACAGAAGCTTTCAAAATTTAAAGCCTTCAAACTAAAATTTTTAAATTCAGACAATTTCATTATGAAGGAGTGAACATTGAAAACTAAATTAAATATTTCAAAGTAAAAGCTTCTAATATTATGGAAATATAGATTTTCATTAAATTAAAAAAATTATGATTTAATGTAATAATTGATTAGAAATTTGTTTTAAAAATAAAAAAATAAATTCACCTTTATTTTCATCATTCAAGATGGAAACATTTTTAATTGTAAGCCTTTGATATTGAATTATTCTAAAAAAGCGTTCGAAATAAAAAGTAATTTTAAATGGGAAAAAATAAAAAATTTATACTTCAGAAACTTGAAACTTAAGCAAATCCGAACTTCATTCAAGACCAAAAAAAAATTATTTGCGAAGAATAGTTATATAACAACTTTTTTGTACTTAAAAATTTCTATTACTTTAAGTAATTTTAATGTTTTAGAAATTAACAATTTTCAAATTGTCAATTATAGTTTTCGAAATTCAACGAATTCAATTTCAGTCATTTTCAGATTTTATAATTATTTTCATTCCTCTGAATTTTAAATGATCTATTTTTGAAAATTCTAATTGGAAAATGTTCTATTTTTAACGTTTTGGAATTGTCCTATTTGGAAATTTTAATCTGAAATCATTAAATTTCGAGATTCTTCAACTGAAAATAAAATTTTGCAATTTTGAATGCTTTGAAGAAACAATTTCATTTTCTTCCTAAAGAAATTGTCCAAATTTAAAAGTTTTAGTTTGAAGGTTCTGAATTTTTAAAATTTTTCAAAAAATTTTTAATTTTTCCACCCAATCATTTTTTTTACTCCAAATATAGTCGTTTTTTTAAACAAAATAATTGATTTGTCACCAAAGTAGTCGAATTTTTAACGACATATTTGAATTTTCGACCTGCAAAGATGAATTTTCAATTCAGAGGACAAATGTTCAGCAAACCAGTTGAATTTCAGAACAAAAAAGATGACTTCAATTAAATAGTAGATTTTTTTAACAGAATAATCAATAATTTTTCAACAAAGTAGTCGAATTTTTAACGACATATTTGAATTTTCGACCTGCAAAGATGAATTTTCAATCCAAAAAGACAGATGTTCAGCAAACCAGTAAAATTTCAGAACAAAAACGATGACTTTAATAAAATAGTAAATCTTGTAACAAAATAATTAATTTTTCAACAAAGTAGTTGAATTTTTAACGACATATTTGAATTTTCGATCTGCAAAGATGAATTTTCAATTCAAAAAGATAAATTTTCAGCAAACCAGTTGAATTTTAAACAAAAAAGATGATTTTAATATAATAGTAGATTTTTTAACAAAATAATTAATTTTTTAACAAAGTAGTCGAATTTTTAATGACATATTTGAATTTTCGACCTGCAAAGATGAATTTTCAATCCAAAAAGACAAATGTTCAGCAAACCAGTAAAATTGTAAAACGAAAAAGATGACATTAATAAAAGAGTAGATTTTTTAACAAAATAATTAATTTTTCAACAATGTAGTCGAATTTTTAATGACATTTAAATTTTCGACCTGCAAAGATGAATTTTCCATCCAAAAAGACAGATGTTCAACAAACCAGTAAAATTGTAGAACAAAAAAGATGACTTTAATAAAATAGAAGATTTTTTAACAAAATAATTAATTTTTCAAAAAAGTAGTCGAATTTTTAACGACATATTTGAATTTTCGACGTGCAAAGATGAATTTTCAATCCAAAAAGACAAATGTTCAGCAAACCAGTTGAATTTTAGAACAAAAAAGATGACTTTAATAAAATAGTAGATTTTTTAACAAAATAATTAATTTTTCAACAAAGTAGTCGAATTTTTAAAGACATATTTGCATTTTCGATCTGCAAAGATAAATTTTCAATCCAAAAAGACAAATGTTCAGCAAACCAGTTGAATTTTAGAACAAAAAATATGACTGATAAAATAGTAGATTTTTTAACAGAATAATAAATAATTTTTACACAAAGTGGTCGAATTTTTAACGACATATTTGAATTTTCGGTCTGCAAAGATGAATTTTCAATTCAAAAAGACAAATGTTCAGCAAACCAGTTGAATTTTAGAACAAAAAGATGACTTCAATAAAATAGTAGATTTTTCAACAAAAGAATTAATTTTTCAATAAAGTAGTCAAATTTTTAACGAAATATTTGAATTTTCGACCTACAAAGATAAATTTTCAATAAAATAGTTAAATTTAAAAAAAAAATTAATTATCAATTAATCTTGAAAAGTTTCTTCTTTTAACGAAAATTTTGAAAAATTTCTTTGCTTAGAAATTTCCCTATTTTGTTGATAATTCGTTTTTTTTTTAAATTCAAATAGAATGTTTTTCTTTTAAAAATATTTTTTTACCTGGACAAGGTAGAGGGAAACAGCCATCGTTCCTTGAGTATAAAGACAAATTGCCAATACCGGAAGTCTCCCAATTCGATCAGCCATAATTCCAGCGATCCAGGCTCCCATTAAAACGCCCAAAAAATAAATGGCCGTGCCCAAAAAAGCCAAATATTCTTTCTCACAAACTAAACTCCATTCGGTTATGACACTTTGTTCTCCATTTTCAATTTCAAAAATGTATTCACTCGAACACGTGGTGGGTTTAGTGTCTTTAATTTGAAATTCACTTGTGAAATTTGAAATTGACTCGAAAAGAGAGGGGGAGACACAACCTTTGGTTCCATTTTCCAATTCCTGGAAAGTAACAAATTTATAATTATTTAAATTCAAAATTTGAATTTTTAAACTTGTTTGGAAATTTAACTAATTTGTAAAATTAGGGATTATTTATCATTAATTATTCAAGTGATAAGATTGCGGAAACAATTTCGTAACATTTCACCGGAAACATTTCTCGATACGAACAACTATAAATAAAATAAACTAAATTATTAAAACTATTACAATTATAAACCTGACAAATTAATACAAAATTACCGAAAAATAAAAAACCTTTATTTAAATTAAAACTTTATTTAAGGTTTTCTGAATGAATAATTTTTCTTTTAAAAATAGATACATAAATTTGAAACGATAATTTTTTTTTTTTAATAATAATTTCAAATTACATTATTTTTAAAAATTGAAAATTACCTGACAGGAAAATTTTGGAGAATAATTATAAAAGACGGGTAACAAGTGGCTCATCGCCACGATAACATAATTAACACTCAAAACAATTAAGACAAATATATGAAAACATCCAATTTTCAAGTCTTCCACACTCATTTTAAACGACAAAATTTTAATAATTTTAATTTCAATATTAATTTCAATCTACCACTAATCTCTTCCATCTAATTCTAATTAAAAACAATTGTTGATTCTGCGAAGGGCTCACATTTCATTTTATTTAAAGTGGAAAAATGTTAAAGGTCTGCCTAATTGTTTAAACAAAATTAAAAGGGATTATTCGCATCGTGAATGAGGGGAATTGGATTTTCCGCTTTTGGGATAATGCTTTCCTATTTTTCAAAATTTAAAAAATGATTTTTATATTTTTTAAATTTAATTAAGGAAAATTGTATTATTGTGAATTTCCGCTTTTGTGAGTGGAGAAATGGATGCGTTAGTGCCGCGTGAAAGTAAAATACGAACTGAGAGAAGTCAATCTGAGTCCTTTAGGACAGCCTTCCAGTTCGTAAAGAGAGAGACATTATGCTGAATTGGTGTCGTCACAACTTCACATTATTAGTGTGAGTTGTGGGAGGCATTTATATTGAATAATTATTTAATATTGCATTTTCGCTTAAAAAGGAGTTTAAAATAAAAAGGGTTTAGAAATAAAAATGATATAATAATAAAAAGAACTTAAAAATAAAAAGGACTTGAAATAAAAAGGATTAAAAAATAAAGAGGACTCAAAAATAAAAAGGACCTAAAAATAAAAAGGGATTTAAAAATAAGAAGAACCTAAAAATGAAAAGCATTTCAAAATAAAAAGGATATGAAAATAAATAGAACTCAAAAATAAAAAGGATTAAAAAATAAAGAGGACTCAAAAATAAAAAAGACTTAAGAATAAAAAGGGATTCCAAATGGAAAGGATTTAAAAATAAAAAAGATTTAAAAATAAAGAGGACCTAAACATATAAAGGATTTCAAAATAAAAAGGAATTTAAAAATAAAAAGGACCTAAAAATAAAACGGATTTAAAAATAAAAATAATTTAAAAATGAAAAGGATTGAAAAATAAATAGGACTCAGGAATAAAAAGGTTCAGAAAACTAAAGAGGACTCAAAAATAAAAAGGTCTTAAAAGTAAAAATGTTTTAAAAATAAAAAGGATGTTAAAATAAAAATAATTTAAAAGGTAAAAGGACTTGAAAATAAAAATTATCTAATAATAAAAAGGACTTGAAAATAAAAAGGATTTTTAAATAAAAAGGAATTTAAAAATAAAAAGAACCTTGAAATAGAACGGATTTAAAAATAAAAATAATTTTAAAATGAAAAGGATTGAAAAATAAATAGGACTCAAAAATAAAAAGGTTTAAAAAACCAAAGAGGACTCATAAATAAAAAGGACCTAAAATAAAAAGGAGATAAAAATAAAATTATTTTAAAAGTTAGAAGGACTGGAAAATAAAAGAGATTTATCAATAAAGAGGTCTGAAAAATTAAAAGGAATAAAAAATAAAGAGGACTCAAAAATAAAAAGTACTTAAAATTGAAGAGGCCTCATGAATAAAAAGGACTTAAAAATAAAAAGTACATAAAAATAAATTTTTTTTAAAAGTTAGAAGGATTTTAAAATAAAAAGTATTTATAAATAAAGAGGACTGTAAAATGAAAATGTTGAAAAACTAAAGAGGACTCAAAAATGAAAATATTTAAAAAATAAAAAAGTTTTAAAAATAAAAAGGACCTAAAAATGAAAAGGACATTAAAATAAAATTAATTTAAAAGTTAAAAGGACTTGAAAATAAAAAGGATTTAAAAATCAAAATGTTTTAAAAATAAAAATGTTTAAAAAATAAAAAGGACCTAAAAATGAAAAGGACTTTAAAATAAAAATAATCTAAATGTTAAAAGGACTTGAAAATAAAAAGGATTTTGAAATAACAATGATTTAAGAATGAAAAGGATTGAAAAATAAATAGGACTCGAAAATAGAAAGGTTTAGAAAACTAAAGAGGACTCAAAAATAAAAAGGACCTAAAAGGAAAAATGTTACAAAAATAAAAATGATCTAATAATAAAAAGGACTTGAAAATGAAAAGAATAAAAAATAAATAGGACTCAAAAATAAAAAGGACTTAAAAATAAAAAGGGATTTAAAAATAAAAAGGACCTAAAAATAAAAAGCATTTCAAAAGAAAAAGGATATGAAAACAAAGAGGACTTAAAAATAGAAAGGATTAAAAAATAGAGGTGACTCATACATTTAAAGAACTTGAAATAAAAAGAAGATAAAAATAAAATTATTTTAAAAGTTAGAAGGACTTGCAAATAAAAGGGATTTATGTGTACAGAGGACTGAAAAATTAAAAGGAATAAAAAATAAAGAAGACTCAAAAATAAAAAGTACCTAAAGATGAAGAAGACTTATGAATAAAAAGGACTTAAAAATAAAAAGGACTTAAAAATAAAAAGGACGAAAGAATAAAATTATTTTGAAGGTTAGGACTTGAAAATAAAAGGGATTTATAAATAAAGAGGACTGAAAAATTAAAAGGATTAAAAAATAAAGAGGACTCTAAAATGAAAAGTACTTAAAAATAACAAGTATTTTCGCATAAAAAGGAATATCAAAATAAAAAGGACCAAAAAATAAAAAGGTTTTAAGAATAAAAATTAATTTAAAAATGAAAAGGATTTAAAAATAAAAAGGATTTGAAAATAAAGAGGATTCAAAAATAAAAAGGATTAAAAAATAAGGAGGACTTATAAATAGAAATGACTTAAATATAAAGAAGACATAAAAAAAATGTTTTAAAAATAAATAGAACGTGTAAATGAAAAGGATTTAAAAATAAAAGGGATTTAAAAATAAATGTAATGTAAAAGTTAAAAGGACTTGAAAATAAAACGGATTTAAAAATAAAAATAATTTGAAAATGAAAAGGATTGAAAAATAAATAGGACTCAAAAATGGAAAGGTTTCGAAAACTAAAGAGGACTCATAAATAAAAAGGACTTAAAAATAAAAAGGACGAAAAAATAAAATTTCTTTAAAAGTTAGAAGGACTTGAAAATAAAAGGGATTTATAAATAAAGAGGACTGATAAATTAAAAGGAATAAAAAATAAAGAGGACTCTAAAATAAAAAGAACTTAAAAATAAAAAGGATTTTCGAATAAAAAGGAATTTAAAAATGAAAAGGACCTAAAAATAAAAAGGATTTAAAAATAAAAATTAATTTAAAAATGAAAAGGATTTAAAAATAAAAAGGATTTGAAAACAAAGAGGATTCAGAAATAAAAAGGATTGAAAAATAAAGAGGACTTATAAATAAACAACTATGTTTTCCGTTCAAAATTCATCTCTCTTTGTTAAAAATTCTACTATTTGGTTGAAGATTTAACTAATTTGTTGAAAATTCGTTTTTCCTAGGTCAAAAGTTTACTATCTTTAATTAAAAAATAAACTATTACATTTTGGGTTGTGAATTCATCTCGTTTTATTAAAAATTCTACTAATAGGTTGAAATATTCAACTATTTTGTTAAAAAATCGTTCTTTTTATTGTTAAAAGTTCATTCCTTTTAATTGAAAAGTCAAATCTCATATTTTTGGTACAGAATTCATCTCGCTTGGTAAAAAATTATACTATTTAGTTGAAGATTTAACCAATTTGTTGATAATCCTACTATTTTCTTGAAAAGTCATTTTTTTGGGTCGAAAATTAAACGACTTGCTTGAAAGTCGAACTGCTTTGTTAAAAAATCATTTCATTGATTAAATATTTAACTATTTTGTTGAAAATTAGTTTTTTTGGTTTTAAGTTAAAACTTTTTTATTGAAAAGTCAACTATTGTATTTTTGGTTCAGAATTCTTCTCCTTTGGTTGCAAATTCTACTATTTGATTGAAAATTAAATTATTTTTCTTTCTTGTATGAAAAGTTTTTCTTGGTAGAAAATGTACCCCTTTTGTTGAAAATTTGTCCTTTCGATTTAGAAATTCATCTTTTTTGGTAGAAACTTAATTTATTGGGTTAAAAAGTGAACTGTTGTCGCTAAGAATTCAACTATTTTGTTAAAAATTCATTTCTTTGTTGGAGATTCGTAATTTTAGTTAAAAATTTATCTCTTTGGTAGAAATTTTTTAACTATTTTGTTAAAAATTCGTTTTTTTACATGAAAATTAATTTTTCCATTTTTTTTCTTCAAAAATTATATTTTTTTATATAAAATTCCACTATTTAGTTGAAAATACGTCTTTGTAGATTCAAAATTAAACTATTTGGTTAAAAATCCAACTATTTTGTTAAAAATGTAATTATATTGTTAAAAATTCAACTATTGTGTTAAAGTTATCTTTTTTTGTTTAAAGTTCAACTGTTTTGTCAAAAATTAATTTTTTTTGTTAAAGATTTATAATTTTAGTTAAAAATTCATCTCTGGTAGAAAATTTAACAATTCGTTACAAATTCTTTTTTTTTGTTGAAAATTAATTTTTCCATTTTTGTTTGAATATTTTTTTTTTCATTGAAAATTCCACTGTTTCGTTGAAAATTTATCTTTTTTAGTCGGAAATCCAACTATTTTGTAGAAAATTTAATTTTTTTTTTGATGAAATATTTTGTTAATGTTATCTATTTTGGTTTAAAATTTAACTGTTTTTTGAAAATTCGTCCTTCTGGATTCAAAATTCATATTTTATGGTAGAAAAGTCATATTTCTTGGTTGAAAATTCTTCTCTCTTGGCTGAAAATAAACTTCTTAGTCGAAAATTCAACTTTTAGGGTTGAAAATTCAACTATTTGGTTAAAAATCTAACTACTTGGTTCAAAATTGAATTATTTTGTTAAACATTCAACTCGTTTGTTAAAATTATCTTCTTTGGTTAAGAATTCAACTGTTTTGTTAAAAATTATTTTTGTTGTTGTTGAGGATTCATCATTTCAGTTAAAAATGTATCTCTTTGATAGAAAATTTAACAATTTTGTTAAAAATTTATTTTTTTTTGTTGAAAATTAATTTTTCTATTTTTGTTTGAATATTAATATTTTTGATTGAAAATTCCACTATTACGTTAACAATTTATATTTTTTAGTTGAAAATCAAACTATTTTGTTAAAAATTAAATGTTTTTTTCCATGCAACTATTTTGTTAAAGTTATCTATTTTAGTTGAAAATTCGTCCTTCCGGAATGAAAATTCATCTTTACGGTAGAAAAGTCTTTTTTTTTGTCGAAGTTATCTTTTTTGGTTGGAAATTCAAATTTTTTTTTTGAAAATCAATGTTTTTGTTAAAATGTTATCCTTTTTGTTAACAATTCATCTCTTTGGTGGAATATTTAACTTATTTATTGAAGATTCGTTTTTTTTGATTGAACAATAATTTTTCCATTTTTGTTTGAAAAAATAATCATTTTTTGATTGAAAAGTCCACTATTTGTTTGAAAATTGTTCTTTTTTAATTTGAAAATGCAACTATTTGGTTGAAAACACATCTTTTTTAGATTAAAAATTCAACTATTTAGTTAAAAATCCAACTATTTTGTTGAAAATTGAGTTATTTTTCTTTTAAATTTAACTATTTAGTTGAAGTCAGTTTATTTGGTTAAAAAGAGTACTGTTATGTTGAAAATTCATCTCTCTGGTAGAAAATCTTACTATTTTGTTAAACATTCGTTTTTTTAGTCTAAACTTAATTTTTTTATTTTTGTTTGAAAATTTATCTTTTTTGATTGAAATTTTCAGTATTTGGTTAAAAATTCATCTTAGTTAAAAATCCAACTACTTTGCAGAAAATATAATTATTTGAAAAAATCAACTATTTTGTTCAAGTCATTTTTCTTGTTGAAAATTCAACCGTTTTGTTTAAAATTTGTCCTTTTGAACTTAAAATTTATATTTTATGCAACAAAATTGATCTGTTTTGGTAGAAATTAAATTTTTTGGGTGCAAAATTGATATATTGCGATTGAGCATTCATCAATTTTGTTAAAAATTCATTTTTTTGTCGAAGATTCAT
>JAABKJ010013738.1:0-10249 GCA_011634705.1 Andricus grossulariae
AAATCACCATGCTAAAACCATAAAAGTAAGACATAATGTTATGTCTCGTCTCAGTTTTGAGACGCAGCCAGACATCTATGTCTTAGAGACGAACTCAAGACAGCGCCAAGTCGAACTCAAGTCGAAGCATTTTTACTCGGGTAATGAGTCAATATATACAAGCATTTCTCACACTCTTATAATTAATTGAATACAAATGAACTGGAATCAAATCTCTCAACATACCAATATCCCTAGAAATAAATTTTTACAACTGATTCAATTCTGTTTACAAAATTTTTATTATAAATTCAATGATAAATTGTATAAGCAAAGGTGTCGTATGCCCACGTGATCTTCCATTTCTCCTGCTTCGCCAACTAGGTTCCTGTACGAATTAAGCAAAATACTGTGGCACAAATTCCTTATAGCGTAGGCTTCTTGCATTCTCGTCAGAGTAGGTATTAGATTTATATGAAATTTGACCCCGCCCCCCCCCCCGTTCGTTTCAAATGTCCACTTTTTTAAACCTTCCGGACCTGAAAATCAGGGTTTCGCGAATGGGCCTAGGTATGTGCTTGTGTGTGTGCGTCCTCGAGTTTAAAGATGTATAAATCAAATTTCTTAAACTTTGATAAATTTTAGGGACTACTGAAATATCTGGAAAAATAGAATTCCCAACAATGTAAAATTCCAGGGTGGGAAAATTTCCAAATAATACAATCCCCGGATTGGAAAATTCCCGAATTGGAAAATACCTGAATAATAAGATTCCGGAACAGTTTATGATATTGCCGAATTGGGAACTTAGGGAATAATGAAATTTCCGATGGAAAACTGTGCAGTTATAGAACACCCTAACTAAAAACTTTCCCATTTATAGAATTTCCCAATATAAGAAATTTAAATTTGGTTATATTTCTAAAAAAATTTAATTCTTATATAATTGTAATTGTAATAATTTCATTAATTAATCATACTTTCCCAATTTTCGCGCGGGAATTTTCAAATTTGGTAATATTATAAACTGCCGGGAGTTTCATTATTCGTGAATTTGATTAGTTGTCAATTTTATAATTCGGGAATTTTATTATTGCAAAATTTTTCAACTCGGGAATTTCACAGTGTCGGAAATTTTTTTTCAGGGTTTTCAGTCATCCCGATTTTTATAGTCAAAAGATAATACTTCAAACTTGCATAATTTTTAGATGCAAATTAAAAAAATTATAAACTGTTAAATTGTAATGATTTTCAGTTACAGTTTACAGTTCTAAAATTTTGAATATTTCACTTTTATAATTCCTTAAATTTTACGATTTGTAATCATTACGGCAAATTTATAACGTTTTCTTTTAACATATACTCATTTTTCTACAATTTGACCTGATTTTCTTTATTCCACAGAATAAACCCTACAAAACAATAATTCCCACAAAATTTGTAAAGTACCTGAAAACTTGGCATCGATTATATATTTTTACTTAAAAAAATGGATAATACAGCAACCCCCGGCAGACAAATTATATATTATTCACAGAAAGTGTGAAATATTATACACACCATACTTTTTGTTCCCCTCCTTGAAACCAAGCATGTAAAGCAGATAGAGGATGTTTGGTGTACTTGACAATTTTATATTATATGTGAAAGGAAGAGATAACCTGCTTTGCAGAAGGGAGTTTGTCGGGTGTCGCAATACAATTTTTTCAGAAAAAAAGGATCAATTCCTCCTTATTCTCAATTGCGGGGTGCAGTGTATGTGTTTGGCGGGCGAAAAGTTCCATGTTGGGCCGGCGGCGGGGTGCACATGTGCCAACGTCACTGGGCTGGAAGCGGTCACATTACGCCTGCTTCACGTGCATGCAATGGCGTGTTTTTATGCAAAGATCGAGTAAAAAATTTAGTAATTATTTTTGTCCAAAATGAATCAACCAGTTTCTGATGTTTTTTTTTTAATATCAGAAATTTTGAGGTGAGAAACGAGGTCGGTAGGAGTTTTAATGATCTAGCAATCAATGTTTAAATACCGACATTTTTCTGCCTGTAAAGGTAACCTTATATTCAATATCATATAATTAAATATACTTATAAACACGCTGAGCTCACTAAGTTAAAGAATTTAGAAATTGCGAAAAGAGTAAGAAATTCATAAAAAATTAAAAAATTAGTGTGCTTATTGCAGTGTTTCCGAATCAAATGTCTCGAGTGACGATCGCAGCGCAGCTATTTGCCCTTTCCGCCGCAGGCACGAAAGTTGCGCATGGCATGACATCCCTCTGATGCAAAATAAGGAAAAAATATTAAAGTAATCATTGAAAATAGAATTTTTACCTTATTTTGCAATATCTGAATAAACAGTCCCAGACCGAGGTACTGAAACAAATATAATATACATTTGGTACAATAGAGTTGAACATAATGTAGAAAACTTCGTATTTTCGACCGAAACGAGTGCAAAGTACGAGATACGTGATGAAAATGTGTTCGCTAAAGCTATAGGAGCTTTACCGAGAGAGAATTCACAATCACCAAATTACAGTTGTCGATGCTTTGACTTCTAATTCTAAAAGACCTTTTAAAAAATTTGGGGTAAATTCAAAGACCGAGCGCGAAGCTCAAGAACCAACAGTAGCGGGTTTTTAATCAAAATAGTTCCAACTTGTAATACCATGATATTAAAAAAAAAACAATGTATTTTAGATTGTAGACTTGGAAAAATATTGAATACAAAATATTGAAGGGATTAATGTGAAATGTTTAAACTGTCTGAAGATTAATTGAAATAGGGGGGACCGGGGAAAATCCGGCACTTTCTTAAATTCATTTTTCAAATATAAAATTTGGTTTTTCTGCCAAACAAAAAACTGAAGTGAAAGAATATTATACTCTTAGCTAAAAGCCAATGTTTTCTCTTTATCGCAAATACATTTTTTTTGGTAGTCGATTTTTTGTGAGAATAGGCTGAAAAGTAGAATACAACGCCGGGACGTTGAGAAAAACGTGTGTTTATTTTGAATGTTTGCAATATAACCTCAAACGCCAAAACTTTTCACTGGGGGCGCTTGAGCATAAAGGTGTGTCCACACAAAAATTGGCAGGCTTTTCGAACTAATACTTTTCGAGAAACGCCGAAGTGCCGAGTTTGCCCCAGAGCCCGATTTTCCACGGTCTCCCCTATATATGAAAAATCCTAATCTTCTTTTCAAGAATTGCTAAAATCCGTAGGAATTTCTAGAACAAAAAAGTAATTTATTCCGTATAGTATAAATCATTTGAAATAGCTTGAATATAAATTGAATTAAACTTTTCTATTGAAGTTTTGTAGAAGAAACGTGGAAATCCCTAGAAATCACTGAAATCTCTTGAAATACTTGGAGAACAATTATAATGCTTTAAATTTTGTAGAATGCCTTGAAATACCTTAGAATCCCTCAAAATCTGTTGTAACGCTAGGAATACCTTGAAATTCAGTACAATTTCATTTAATTTCCACAGTTTTCTAGAAATCCTTGTAACTCTTTGGACATTCTACAAAATTCTTTGGGATCTCTGAAATTTTTGTACATCTCTTGAAATCCTTTTGAATTCCTTCAAATCCCTTGAATATAATTTGATTTATACTTATTCATTAGAGTTTTCCATAAAAATCGTTAAAATCCCTAGAAATCTTCAAAATCCCTTGGAATCCTGGGAGATTTAATAAAATCCTTAAATCTTACAAAATTTATTAAAATCCCTTGACATCTTTGAGAAAGCAAAAATTCCCTAAATCCCTTGCAATGTCTTGAAAATCTTTGAAGTCCGTGGAAAAATTTTCAATCTCTTGAAAACTAATGAAATCTTTAAAAATTAGTTGAAATACGTAGAAATCTCATAAAATCCTTTCAACAGCCTCAAAATTCCTTGTAACTCCTTTAATAGTATTTTTTAGAAAGCTTTGGAAATCCTACGAAATGCTTTGAAATCCCTTGAAATTTTATCAATCTCTCAAAATCCTTTGAAATTTCTCAAAATCCCCGGAAATGTTTGAAACTCTTAAAAATCCTTTAAATACCCTCGAAATGTTTCGAAATTTCTTGAAATCCTACGTTAAATAAATGACAAATCATTTTTTGTGTACTGTCTCGATTCTTTGCATCCATTCTCTCAATAATTTAACATTCTTAATTTTTATACTGACTTTCTCATTATGATTTTCTGCAATGATTTTTCAAGAATCGTAAGAAAATGATAAGAAATAGACTTTTTTTGAAGAATTTTTCGAAATTTTTTTTGTAATTCTGAATTAAAGACACTGCATGAAGTAGAACAAAAGATGGAAGTAAGATATAAGAAATAATATAAAAGTCCTTAACGCTTGCTCGCTTGCCTACAACTCGTACTGAAAAAAATTAAAATGATCCAAAAATCTATTTAAATAAATAACTTGAAAAATGAGCAATTTCAAAAATATGATTTGTTATCTAAAAGATAATTGCTCAAACAAACTCAATATTGTTCATAAATATTATATAGATACTTAAGAAATATAAATAATTAATTGAACTACAAGTTAATTGCTAAAAACAATTTATATGAAATTAATTAAAAATTGATCTTTTCCAGAAACAAGAAACAGAGGATTCACTATTTGTTGTGCATTCTCCTCGGGCGTAAAAACACTAAAAAGCCTAACGAAGTGGCAGATAATTTTTTCGGGTGGTTGTTGCTCTCCGAACTCGCAAATCCTCCATTCTGCAAACTTACTTGGCCAAAATTCTCACCTAAGTTAGGGGCCGTCCGCAAATTACGTTACACCTTTTTGAGGGCAGTGTTACTTATGAAAAATTATTATTATAAACCTTTAGGTCTAGAGATAAACAATAGCTAAGAAATACAGGAAAAACTCGAAAAAAGTACAGCTCAAGAAATGTATTTAGAATTATAGATATATGTATCATTATTGTATTTACCAATAGATTTGAGGATAAATGCCAAGCATAAAACGCGAGTAAAAACAATCGTCATCTTTTCTAATTTTCGAAACACTGATTATTGTAATTATGAAGAATTTAATTCAGAATGTAACTGATGTGTATTCCAGTGCCTCATTAGACTAAAAACGTATGTAATTGTCATCTCAGAATTTATATGCGTCAAGCTTATCCTTCTTAGATATGTACATTTCATTATAATTAGTTTCAAGGAAAAAATGTTTTTTTTTATATTCATTATAAGTGATATCACTATTTACATAATCTTTCACGTATCAGTGAAATCCGTGAGTTACACAAGACTCAGATTATAAAAGATTAATTAGGTAGATAATATTTTGTCATTATTAATGATACTACCATATCTTGTGACTATATGATAGGTATAAGTAATTTAAAGAGAAATAACCTGAAAATAATATTTTTTTCTTAGTGCAAAAATGTATCTGCAACCATTTTACTGCTATGAAAAATGAGATTCTTTGAGATTTAGGTGTTGAAACTGAAATATTTCTATCTAAAAATAAAGACCTTGTTGTTACAGAAGTTGGTCAAAGTAGGGCTGCAGCCATCATGTATAAAGAACATTATATCTAAAAGTGCAAATATATTCTCAATGATGAAAAAACTTATATCGAAATTTACAAATATAATTATGCTATTAATTCAATCATAAAATTATTTTCTAAACTAATGAGTCAATATATACAAGCATTTCTCACACCCTTATAATCAATTGCATACAAATGAACTGGAATCAGATCTCTTAACCTACCAATATCCCAAAAAATAAATTTTTACAACTGATTCAATTGTATTCACAAAATTTTTATTGTAAATTCGATGATAAATTATATAAACAAAGGTGTCGTATGCTCACGTGATCTTCCATTTCTCCTGCTTCGCCAACTAGGTTCCTGTACGAATTTAACAAAATACTGTGGCACAAATTCCTTATAGTGTAGTCTTGTTGCATTCTCTTCAGAGAAGGTATTAGATTTATGTAAAATGTGACCCCCCTCCCAGTTTTTTCAAATTTTTACGTTTTTAAACCTTCCGAACCTGACAATCAGGGTTTCGCGAATGTGCCTAGGTATGTGCTTGTGTGTGTGTGCGTCCTAAAGTTTAAAGATCTATAAATCAAAATTCTTAAACTTTGATACATTTTAGGGACTACTGAAAAATCTGAAAAAATAGAATTCCCAACAATGTAAAAATTCCGGAGTGGGAAATTTTCCAAATAATAAAATCCCCAGATTGGAAAATTCCCAAATTGAAAAATACCTGAATAATAAGATTCCCGAACAGTTTGTGATATTACCGAATTTGAACATTCGGAAATAATGAAATTGCCGATAGAATGCTGTGAAGTTATAGAATACCCTAACTAGAACATTTCCCAATTATAGAATTCCCCAATATAAGCAATTTGAATTTTGTTATATTTCAAGGAATTTTTAATTGTAATATAATTGTAATCGTAATAATTTGATTAATTGATAATACTTTCTTAATTTTCGGGCGCGAATTTTCAAATTCGGTAATATTATAAACTTCCGGGAGCGTCATTATTCGTGAATTGGATTATTAGTAAATTTTATAATTCGGGAATTTTATTATTGCAAAATTTTCGAATTCGGGAATTTCACAATGTCGGCAATTTTTTTCAGGGTTTTCAGTCGTCCCGATTTTTATAGTCAAAAGATAATACTTGAAACTTGCATAATTTTTGGATGTAAATTAAAAAAATTATAAACTGTTAAATTTTAATGATTTACAGACACGAAAGTTGCGCATGGCGTGACATCCCTCTGATGCAAAATAAGAAACAAATATTAAAGTAATCATTAAAAGTAAAAGTTTTACCTTATTTTGCAATATCTGAATAAGCAGCCCCAGACCGAGGTACAGAAATAAATATAATATACATTGGATACAATAGGGTTGAACATAATGTAGAAAACTTCGCATTTTCGACCAAAACGAGTGCAAAGCACGAGATACGTAATGCGAATGTGTTCGTTAGAGCCGAAGGAGCTTTAACGAGAGAGAATTCACAATCACCAAATTACAGTTGTCGATGCTTTGACTTTTAATTCTAAAAGCTCTGCGGACAAATGTGGGGGAAATGCAAAGATCGAGAGGCCATTGTTTCTTTTATCGCAAATAAATTTTTTTCGGGAGGCGTTTTTTTGGGAGACTGGGCTAAAAAGTAGAAAAGCAACGCCGGAACGTTGAGGAAAACGTGTGTTTATTTTGGATGTTTGCAATATAACCTCAAACGCTCAAACTTTTCTCCGGGGGCGCTTGAGCATAAAGGTGCATTCACTATAAATTGGCGGGCTTTTCGAACTAATACTTTCCGAGATACGCTGGGGTGTAGAATATGATTTTTAATAAACTCATTTATTAAAGTCCTGTAGAAAAAACGTTGAAATCCTTGGAAATCTCATAAGATCCTTCCAATATCCTGCAAATTCCATGTAATCCCTTCCATACATTTTTTTAGAAAGCTTTGGAAATCCTATCAAATTCTTTGAAATCCCTTGAAATCTTGTCAATCTCTCAAAATGATTTGCAATTTCTTGAAATCCCCGGAAATGTTTGGAAGTCTTTAAAATCCTCTAAACTCCCTCAAAGTGTTGCGAAATTCGTTGAAATCCTACGTGAAGTAAATGACAAATCATTTATGTGTACTTTCTCAATTTTTTGCATCCATTCTTTCAATAATTTAACATTCCTAATTTTTATAATGATTTTCTATAATAATTTTTCGAGAATCATAAGAAAATGTTAAGAAAATCATTATAGGAAAATCATTATAGACCTATATTGAATTTCTCATAATATTTACTCACAAGGGGTGATTGGAAGGTATTATGAAAGATTGCATGGGATTTCGAAAGATCACATGGGATTGCAAAGAATTTTATGGGATTGCATTGGATTGCATAAGATTGCAGAGAAAGCACACCTCAGATTGCAGGAGTAATTAACCCGTCTCTAACCACATTCTTTTCGACATTAGATGCAAAAAGTTGAAGGAAATGAGAAGAGTGTCTAGGAAAAAAAGAATGTCAGTGAGCAATCGCGATTCTCTTGAAGAAGTACAAGAAATGCTGAGCGCGAGAAATTTCATAAAAGATTTTCGTGAATATTATTCATGTAAGGAAGGAAATTTCAGAAGATTCAATATTCGAAAATGAGCGATTTTTTATAATCTGTCCAATTTTTTTTATTTAGGCCTGGTTGTCGCGGAAAGAGAGAATAACACATTGACCGGTGGGCATCGAACATCCTCAACCCAAAAATTGTTGAACTCAAGGTTTCTTGACAGGAAGTAACTTTCCGATGATTTTAGGGTTGTTCGAACACAAAGTAAAAATTAACTGATGGTTTATTATTATTATTATTATTATACCATTAAGCTGTTTCCATGGAAACGGATGGGTATATAGTTATAGGGTAGATAGGTGTATAGGTGGGAGGTATATATATTTTAGATCGATCTAGAATTCTCGTGTTATTTATTTAAATAGCACATTCATTTCGCAAAACTGCTCGGAGATCGCCTGCTGATCAATCTCTCTAGCGGTCACCCCACGTCAGGAGCCTCACAAAATTGCTATGTGTGGTTCCCCACTTGGGCTTATTAGTGTCCAAGGTCTTTGTTTCGGGCGTCATTCACTCTACTCACATTCTTTTTATAAGCTATTTGTCGCCAAACTTTTATGTCCTGGCATACTACATTAGCTTCCTTCACGTCCATGCATTTTTTCATGCAAGCTCTCGTGTTTCTGTTGCCTCTTATGTCTCTTCGGATTAATGTCTCATTCACAGATTCTAACCATTCTGTCGGCGGTCTATCTCAGGGCATTCTTTCCCATATATCAGCTAGTGTCTTTCCTGCACCACATTCTTTGAGGATTATCTCGTTTCGGACTTTGTCCATAATTGTTTTTCTGCATATTGTGCCCAGAGGTTTCATGCCAATCGCGTTAATTTTACTCTTGTCCCTTTCTTGACATGTCCATGTCTCGCTACCGTATAGTACAGCCGGTACAATTAGAGATATAACTTGCTCTAATCTCTCACCATTCAGGACAATGTTGCACATTGTTCTCTCAATAGAAAGAATACATAAATTAAGTTTTAAAGAAATAAAAAAATCGAAATTTTGTACAGAAAAATCTCGATATCTCGAAAACGGTAAGAGAGCAACACTTCTTTCGGATAGATTCGTGTTCAGCATTCAAAAATACATAAAATATGTGAGTTTTAACAAAATCGAAGGAGATCGACCTTTTATATAGTTTATTTTTTTAATTTTCGCAAATTTTATACAAATTTGTATAACCGGGATTTCCCTCTCGAAGTTACTAACATGCGAATCGCTTAGAATAGAGAATTTTCCAAAAGAATAACAATTATACTGCCATCCAAAATAAAAAGATACTTATAATATACTTATAAGTGATATTTTTATCAAAATTGAGTTCTTGGTATCGTTAGATTCATAAGAGAAAGCTGCATGTAATTGCGCTACTAACAATTCTGAATTATTCATATTTATTGCAAAAAATGACTGTCTAAGAATCAGGAAAGTGGAAAAAGTTGAAAAATACAACAGAAAATGATACGCAAAACTCTTTGCTTGTTCTAAAATTGGTACAAGGCATGTAATACGTCATCAGCATACGAATCAAAAAGAACCTCAAGTACTTTGTTCCTTATGTGCCTTGTAGAAGTGACCGAGCACTGATAGAAATGAATAGGTGGTACAACAATATTTAGGATTAGATTAACCCTATTTTATTGCTGGTATTGATACAGTCATGCAGGATGTCTGTTTCGGCCATCCGATTCTTGTTGCCTACGAAAGTTGACGCGCAGGCGCGAACAAGATGCGCCTGCTGTAAAAAAAAACAAAGCGAGTCAGGTAAATCAGTGATACAAAGGGTATTGCTAAACGACAACATTTCAGAGATAGTTCCCTCAGGGACGTGTTTAGTAGAATTACACATTGCATACAATAGCAACACATATATGACATGTTTGTACCACAAATATAAATAACTTGTATATACCATATTTCAGTAAGAGCATTTCGTACTCTTTATGATTGGAGTGCACGTATTATATCATAAGTGTACTCGTAATTTTTCAACCCACGATCATATGGTTAAATCAACGTTACCATTTCTATCAGTGAGTGTGGAGTAGTGATGTGCATTTACCGTCATGCTCGAGCATGCTCGCTTTTGCTCGGTCATGACCGAGCACAAGCGAGCAGGACT
>JAABKJ010013740.1:0-10248 GCA_011634705.1 Andricus grossulariae
TAACCGATTTTCATGAATCTTTTTTTCACTTTCTTGAAATTATATGAATAAACTATTTCTGCAAATTAAAATTGAATCACGCTATGCTTTCATAATTTCAGTTTTTTGAACCGGCCTGCATCTCATAACAATAAAAGGGTGATTCGTTTCGGGTATTTCGACAAATTCCCGAGTCTCCACTCGCGCTCCGGGGAGTCTGCCTCCTAAATTTGATGAGGGTCGATTGGCTAGATCTCGAAAATACATACACAACTAGTACTGAGATTCAATGCATTTTTTTCTATTGTTCTTTTCTTTTTGTTTATAACGTAAAATATAAACATTTGTTCGAAAAACCGAGACTTAGCAACAAAAGAGACACATATGTAGATGAGGTATGCGAAAAATCAGACAAAAATATTCAACCGTGCGGCCGGAAACTGCAAATCGATTTTATAATGCTGATAAACCCCCTTAAAGGTAGTAGCGAGGAGTTGATTACTCGGATTTTTGATGTATACTAGATTGCAAGATTGCACAGGATTGCAAAAGATTGCATGAGATTGCAAAAGATTCCATGGATTATAGGAAATTCATTATAGAGAATCGTAACATGGGAATTATTTATACATGATAATCAGCATGGGATTAAATAATACGAAAATATTGAAGGAATTAACGTAAAAATCTGTGAATTCCCTTGATATCTTTAAAATCTCTTGAAATTCAATTTAAATCTGTTAAAATCTATTAAAATCCCTTGAAAGTTGTAAAATCTCCGAAATCTTCAAAATAATTAGAGATCATATAAATCTTAATCTTCTCTTTTTGAATTGTTGAAATCTGTAGAAATCCTTTGAAATAAAATTTAGTTTATTCCGTAGAGTATCAATAATTTTGAAATCCTTTGAAGACAAGTTGAATTAAACTTATTCATTAAAGTTCTCTAGAAAAAAACTTTAAAATCCCTGAGAATCTTTAAAATCCCTACAAATCATTCGAGATTTATAAAAATCCTTTAAATCTTGTGAAATTTCATGCAATACCTTAAACTCCCTTGGAATATGTGGAATAACTGAGAATCCCTTGACATTCAATGAAATTTCATGTATTTTTCGAAGTTTTCTAGATATCCTTTGAAATCTTTAGAAATTCTACCAAATTCTTTGAAATCACTTAAAATGTGCATACGCCTCAGTCTTTTGAAACCCCTTGAAATCCCTTCAACTCTTTAGAGATCGTAAAAATCCATTTGAAAATATAACTTATTTTAAAGCTCTTGAAATATCTTGAAGTATTTGGGAATCCTACAAAATTGTTTGAAATCCCTTGACATCTTTGAAATGCCTTGACATCTTTGAAACAAGTAAAAATCCTCTAAAATCTCTTGAATATAAATTGAGTTAAACCTATTCTTTGAAATTCTTTGGAAAAAGCATTAAAATCTCTAGAAATCTTTGAAATCCTTGAAATACCTTAAAATCCTTTAAAATCTTTAGAATCTTCAAAAATCCCTTTGAATTTTATTTCCTTCTATTTATTTTCCAAATTTCACTTGAAATATCTTGGATTATTCGGAATTTTGTATATATCTGAAAATCCTTTAGAATCTCTTAAAATCCCTCAACTCTTTGAAAAAAAAAGCTTGAATCCCTATATAAGTCTTTAAACCTCCTGGAAATCCTTGGAGATTGAATAAAGTCCCCAAATCCTTTAGAATTCCTTTACATGTTTCATAATTCCTTAAAGTCCGTGGAAATAATAATAATCGCTTGAAAACGCATGCAACCTTTTCGCGTAAGTCCCTCAAAATCCGTTAAAATCTTCTAGAACCCCTAAAATCTCCTGATATGTTTGAAAATCTCTAAAACCCCCTGAAATTGTTATGAAATTAACCATGGAAAGTCTCGGGAAATCAATCTTCATTAAATTTAGTCGGTATAATTCTCTAAAAGCCGTTTTAATCACTATAAATATTCGTAATCCTATCATCTTGCGAAATTCCTGAAAATCCCTTGAAATATTTAAAATCGCTAGGAGCCCCTTCAAGTTTTATTGAATTTAATTTATTCTCGAAAGTTCAATAAAAATATCATAAAATCTTTGGTAATCCTGTAAAATTCTTTGAAATCCCTCAAAATTTTTGTAATCTCTTGAATTCCTTTGGAATCCTTTCAAATCCCCGAAAATGTTTGGAAATCTTTAAAATCCACTAAACTCCCTCTAAATGTTTCATAATTTCTTAAAATCCTTAGAAATATTTTGCTATCTCTTCAAAACCAATCAAATATTTTTTAATTAATCATGAACTTTTTAAATATTTTAAAATTCTTAATTTCTATACTGATTTTCTGTAATGATTTTCTGTGATGATTTTCAAGAATCGCGAAAAAATGATGTAAATTTTTCTAATTTCAATTAATTTTTAATTTTCAATAAATATAATCTTAATCCTTGGTATTATAGGGGAAGACCCTTCATCACAATATTCCATTGGGAATTATTATAAGCAACCAAAGTCTTGTATTGCAAGGCGTGGAGAGGAAAAGTGCTGGAAATTACACTTGCGTTGGATACAATACGGAAGGCGATGGAGAAAGCAAACCTTTCTATTTGAATGTCATGTGTGAGTAAATCTCCTTTACAAATAATTTTATAATTTATCAAGATTCGCGGTAGGAAATCGTCGCCAGATAAAAAAAAACGCGAATATCACAAAAAATAATTAATATTGAATCAAGAAACTATGATTACGAATACGGAAGATACAATATTTTCTTGATCTAATCAATTATTTGTATCGTCCGTACTCGTACCGATATTTTCGTGGTTCAATGCTAATTTTTTCCCTGTATCATTTCTTAAAAGAACGCCAGTTATCGTAAATTTTCAAAAATTTCAGGTGACATCTGTGAATCTTAAATATATAAAAAATGGTGTTAATATTATTCAGTAACTTTTTATTTTAAATTTGTAGGTTGTGACAGTTGCGCGACAAAACATTTGGCGTACTTATTCATTTCAAGATTTCAGTACTGTACTGAGATAATTTCAGAAATAATTTATCATTCAAAGGATAAGTGGAAAATAACTGGGACTCAAGTTGATCAATTTTTTGGTAATCGCCCAGAAATTTATAAAATTACAGAAGTTTTGAGAAAGTACTTCAAAAGGGGGGAAAATGAACACTTGGCGAGATTTTCTCTTTGTTTTAATAATAATAATCTCTTCAAGTTTTCATTTTTTCCTTTTAATACATTCTCAAACTCTGTAATTTTATAAATTTGAGAACATTTAAAAATGTAGATATCTTTTAGAATTACTTGGCAAATTTGGTAGATGTTTTCAGTGAGTCTCTTTTATTTTCTAATCCATTTATTGTATCCAATTTTGTTTTTGAAGAAAAACCGCCTCAAAAATAGTTCAAACAACTCAAACTTACAGAATTCTACCGTATAAGTGCCAATTTTCCAACAACAAAGTTTCGCGAGTAAAATTTGGTATGCACGAATTGAAATGGATTCAATCTGATCCTCAATATTTTTTAAAGTTCCTCTTTTTTGTATGCGGTAGGTAATATTGAACCTGATAAAATTCTGGACTTCTTTCTAGTTGCACCAACTTGCAAGCCAAATCAGACAAAGATACACGGAGTGGCTAAACAAGAAAAAGCAAATATATCCTGTCAGGTGGACGCGAATCCACCAAAAGTAGAATTTCGGTGGACTTTCAACAACTCAGCAGAGAGTATGGATGTTGCCTCAGGACACATAGCCAGAGTTGGAACTTCGTCTATTGTTTCCTACACACCCATGAATGAACTGGATTACGGAACACTCCTTTGCTGGGCTTCCAATCAAATCGGACACCAGCAAGTACCCTGCGTATACCACATAATTCCAGCAGGTAATCCCGAATGCGATCTTATCCTCTTAAATATAGAACTAGCAGTATTATACGCGCGGGAAACATTCTATTGTCAACTAATAATATACGAATGTAAAACAAGATTCTTGTGATAGCCATTTTAAATTGTATAGCTTGATCCCTTTAAAAAAACAATTTGAGAGCCATTGAATTCGAAATGGTCACTAATTTAGAATCGTATTTTTTCTTAAATTTCAGTCAGAAGACACGGAATTCCGAGTCGTTAATCCCCGTAAAAATGTTAAGTCTTTCTCGTGACTCAAAGCAGTACGCGCGACCTTTTAAAAACATTTTTTTTACATTTAAGAATTCATTTATTGATCATCAATAGATTGTTTACAAAAAGTAGACATTTATGAAAGTTTTGGTAGGCAATATTTGTATTTTAGGTATCTTGTTCGAGAATCGAATACGGCCTATGAGATATATTTGTATTTTTGTTTTTGATAATATAGATTGTCGCGGCTTTCACGAGCAATAATGTTATGAGTTGAGGGTAAAAATTTTGGCAAAAACCCATGAGATTCATGTTTTTGGCTTACAACTAGATAACATTAGAATATAAATACAAGATTATAACTAGAGATGCTGAGGAATGGCATTTACTTGTCTAACAATATGTGGTCAGGCATTTTGTACTTTAATTTAAATGGAGTTTTCTCCCTAGTGAGTATTTTTGCATCCTGCAATTCAGGAATGCCATCATTCTGAGGCACTTGTTCTGGGTGCCGCGGACGAAACATGGATCCACCACAACACACCAGAGACCAAGGAACAATAAAAAAAGTGGGTTTCTCCGGGTTAATGTGCACCAAAGAAGGCCAAGGTGGGTCTGTCGGCCAACAAGGTCATAGCCACAGTTATTTGGGATTCACGCGGTATCATTCACATCGATTACCTTTAGAAGAGTAAAACGATCAACGGCCAATATTATTCAGAGCTTTTGAATAGATTTGATATTGATTTGAGGCAAAGACGACCGCCTTTGTCGAAGAAAAAAGTGCTGTTCCATGAGGACTATTCAAGGGTGCACACGTGTGTAGTCACGATGGCAAAAATCCATGAATTGGGATACGAACTGCTACCTGATCCAGCATATTCTCCAGATTTAGCCCCATGCGATTATTTCCTGTTTCCAAACCTGAAGAAATGGCCTGGTGGTAAGAGATTTGGGTCGAATGAAGAGGTCATCACCGAAACAAACGCCTATTTTGAGGGCCTTGAGAAAACCTATTATTTGGAAGGAATAAAAAAATTGGAAAAACGCTGACTAAATGTATCGAGCTAAAAAGAGATTATGTTGAGAAGTAAAACGCTCATTTGCCAAAAAAAAATCTTTGAGTCGAAAAGTCACTGACTTATCAAACAGCCCTCGTACGTATTATCATTCGAGAAGCATAATTATATTCTGAAATATCATAATTCAGGGTGGCCGCTGGACCGAGAAACCGGGAGATGATCGGCATTTTTTGAGAGCGGGAAATGACCGTGAATTTATTTTTTGACTGGGATTTTTACAACTTTTTAAAAGAAAAAACTATCCAATCACTTCAAAAATCCCAAATTTCATATCACAAGATATATAATGCAATTTGAAAAAAGTTTGATTTCAAATTTTGTTTAAATGCTTAGTTGAGTTGTTAACTTTTTCAATTGGGAAATCATTTAGTTCATAATGTGTGATTATAAAATCTTTTACTATCAAAGTTTTTCGTTTTACATCTTCATTTTTAAGGGTTCATTTTCTATTAAAGTAATGTTAAAATGCAGATTTGAAGACTTACACAATACGGGATAATTATCTTTTGAGACTGAAATTTTTTGACAAAAAATGTTTTAAGTCAATCAACTGTAAATATAAATTAATTAATTGCGTGTATTCGAAATTGAACAATAATTGATTGATTTTACAGGGCGATTCTGAATATGATGAAATTAAACAATTGAAATATTTTGACGTTAAAAATTGAACTGTTTCAATTCGAAAGACTTAGTAGTTAATCAAATCTAAACTTCCGATTGAAACTTCATAAACTGTCTGTTTTTTTCAGTCTAAAATAACTTTATAAACTGTCTGTCTTTTCAGTCTAATATATATCATTTTTGACGACTTCAATTTGAAATTTTTTTATTAATAAAAAGAACAATTTTTTAATAGTCAGCAATGTTTGGCTATTTATTTTAAATGAACAATTATAGATGAAATATTCGAAACTAAATAATTTGAAAATGTATAGTTTGAAGCAGAAAGCCTTGAATCGTTAAAATTTCGGACAGCTTAACTTAATCTTTGAACTTTACAATGTTAATTTTAATTGCTCTCATTAAAAATATTTTATTTGCAAGTGAAAACGTTGAATTTTTATGTATAAATATCAAATGAAAATTTATTTATTCAGAAAAAAATCGAGTAAGTTTTATATAAAATTTTGAAGCTTTTAGAGATTTTGAAAGGTTTAAGATAATGTAAATATTGTATGAATATTCATGGGTAAATTTTTAACGATTTTTTTGTTAAAAAATTAATTTAAACAGAATATTTAAGAATATTTTAAAACGAAGAGAAGTTATGAAAAATTTTCAAGAATAATTGAAAATTTGTGAAGATTCCGAAAAGTGTAAAATAAAGTGTAGATTTTTAAAGATTTTGAAATAAAATTATGTAGCTTTTCAGGGTTCTTGAAGGGTTTCAAGATAATAATTTTTTTTCTCTAAAATTTCTGGGAAAATGTTAAGTGCTTTTTTAGTAAAGAAATATAGTTTTAAGGGAATGTTTTAAAATATTTCCAAAAAAATTTGGATGTATAAATAACAATTGAAACATTCAAATAATTTAACTTCTAATTTAAAAAGTGTTCAATTCAAAAAAATTGTAATCTTTTAATTTTTAATGTTTCTAACTTAAAATTGCGTCAAACGATATAATTTTGAAAAATTATAAAAATTCTTCAATTGAGAGAGTTCAACATAATAGAGTGCATTTATAATTAATACAAATTTTGATTCGTTAAAACGATTACTTCAGACAAATAATTTTCTAAGAACAAGAAAAAGTCTGCCTCAGCCCGGATCTGAACCGAAAATATGAATATCGCAAAGAGTGGAAATAGACCCCTAAATTTTTCTGTTTAAAAATAATCTTTTTATAGTTTATGCTTGACTTCGAAAATTTTATGAATATTTTATACTTATTGATCAATGATTATACCACGACACAAAAGACGCAGCTTGTAAATATAAAAACATGGTTTCTATTTAAACATTTGTTGATTATGTTTATAACATTCATGGTTAATATATTTATATAATTTATAATAAACATTCAAGGCGAAGAAATAACTTAAAAATTATTATTACCCCCCCCCTCGAGAGTGGAGGGGAAGGGGAATTATTGGATGGCCACCCTAAAGCCCTTCTCTGGATCCGTGCCTGGTTTTGCTGGAAAATTGAATTTTTGATACTTTTAAAAAGCATTTTCAATTTATAAAGTCAGAACCGTTGGTCAAAAATGGCTGGTTAACGAAGTCATCCTGTCTTTTTCGGCTTTAAAATAGTGTGCGAAAGGACAACCCAATAGGATAATTCCTTCGAAAGTCATCGTACTCACAGACGACAACACGACGACAAGTTAGTCCGTCGCACTTTCTCCCGGGAGAAGTAGGGGAAGTTGGTTAAGTGGAGGAAGAGGAAGTAGGGGAAATGAGGGGAGGGATTTCGGGGAATTGAGAGAAAGTGACAGGAATTGAGGAGAGGGGAAGTAGAGAAAATGATTGAAAGAGAGGGAGGGATGTGTGGGGAGGGGTAGTAGGATAGTGTGGGTGAGCAGTGTGTGGGGGGTAAGTATTGAAGGAAGGGGAATTGCGTTATCAGGCGAAGTGAGGAAAAGTAGAGGAGGGAGAAATGGTGGAAGGGGAATTTGATGGAAGGGATAATAGGGTGAGAAAGTGTGAAGAGGGGAATCACGGAAGGGGAATGGAAATATGAAAAGGAGGGGGAGTAGGGGAGGGAAAATACGGGAGAGAAAGACTTGAACTACTTAATTAACGTCTTAATAGGCTCCGAAACTCTCTTTGTGGGCGCGCGGCGCCTACTTTTACTATTTTTTTCTCAAACAGTGAGTCCGAAAACGTCGAGGTTTCATGAAATCCACCAAAGTCTATTTTAATATAAAACCAATACCTTCTAATTAAGATGAGAATATAAAAAAAAAAAAATTTTACTGCAAGTAACCAACTTTTATTTTGTAAGGTTTCCAAATACAAGTATTTAATATTTTGAAAATATTTTAACTTGAACGCGAAGTTAAAAACTTTTATGTTTGAAATGTGTTTGAAAAGCCAAAAAAATAGTTTTTGATATAATTCACAATTTTTAAATATTTTTCAGGGTTTCGTAGCGCTGGGCAGGAAGTCTCGGGAGGGAAAGTGTGGGGAAAGGAAGTAGTGAAAATGAGGGGGTAGTAGTGAAGGGATGAGTAAGGAGAGTGAAAGGAGGATAAGTAGTGGAGGGAATGTTAGGGGACGTAGAGCAGGGAAAAGTAGAGGAGGGGGGAAGCGAGGTGAAGTAAGGTTGAGGGATTTCGGGTGGGGAGGGGAAGTAGACGAAAAGAGCGGGAGTATGGGAGGGAAAGTATGAGAGAAAGGGATTTGAACGACTTAAGTAACGCCCTAATAGGCTACGAAACCCTTACTTGTAGGCGTGCGTCACCTACTTCAACTACTTTTTTTTTATTGAGGAATAGATCATCTTCTACTATTGGAAAGTTTCTTTGAAAAATGAAGTGATTTATATGGAAATGCACAAGAACTCCAATATAAGGCCAGTTTCAGGGGTGGCCTCGGAGTGGTCTTGGCACTAAATTCGTCGTTAAACGAATGGTGCAGGGTGGCCACGCATGTTGACACTGCTTGCGCGCTGAGAAACTGCGTGGGTCAGCAGTTCTTGGAAGAACTAAATCAGTCGGCCTTATGTTGGAGTTCTTGTGTGTTTATTGTTCGCAAGTCTTTCAATTGAAAACTTTCTGAAGAATTGTTGTTAATTATCAATAATTCTACAATTTCTACAAAGTATCATTTCTTTGATGTCCGTTTAATCTTTAATGAATGGTTGTTGAACATATGTCGAATAATGCCCTTGCGTCAGATACGCCAATTATTATCAATTACTACATATGTCGGTGATAAGCAGTGACGCTCACACTGAAAGGAAAAAAAAGAAAGAAAAAAAAGAATTCCTCTTAGAAGATTCTACGGTGTCTCGAAGTGTTTAGTTTTTAATCAATTGTCTTTGAATTAGCCGTATACTTGGTTGCATCGATGCACGTAATTGGAAATTTGTACACGAGAGAGAAGAAGAGCATTAAAATCAGTAGATGACGTTGATATACGTGTTAGTGTGTCGGTGAGCCGTATGCGTAGCGAGAGTGAGTCGAGAATTACTCAATGGGTTCAGCACGTCCTAAGCACTTAGTTTGCAATGTTAAAATTCACCTAATTACTATCCGTATATACTTCGTAATGCGTCCATCAGAATGCAAATTATATTCACTCTCATTTGCACAATTTTAATTTGTTGCAAATTTAAAGCCCAAATTTTAAATTCAGAATACGCAAAATAAATTATCAACAATATCTTCTATTTATTACTACGATTTTATGTCGATTTTTTGAGTGATCTGAAGAAAAACACAAATTCTTTATTTTCAGAAAAGCAGCCGCCATTTTGTTAATTTGTCAAAGATTTTTCAATAGTATTTAAACAAAGAAAGTTATTTATCTTCATTACACTCAACTCCCGATATAAGACTTGTTTTGGGCATGGCTTGCCTTGGCCTTGATCCCCAATCGGGAGAATCGAAACGTAAACAGACAGGGTCGCATGAATCATTTCTGTTGAATTTGAACGCATGACGCAACGTGATGCAACTAGCGCTCTGAGAGTGCCGCCCTCGAGCTGTTTGTCACGCTTGACTTAGTACATCCTCTCTTTCGGCCCCGCGGCTCCTCTCATCACGAAACTGCAGAGGCTATCAGTTCTAGGAACGGCGTAAACCGTGGGGTCTTATATCGGGAGTTGAGTTTACTGACCGGATCAAAAATGTTTAAGTTAAAAACTGTAAAAAAGTCGAAAAATGATCTTTATCTTTAAATTAATTTTTTTATTTGCAGCAACTAATGCATACCAAATTATTAGGATCATGATCATAGAATTATTATTAATTATTATAGAATTATCGTTATAAGAAAAAAATGAAAAAATATTTTTGATTTATAGTTGATTATGAACCAATCTATTTAGATTATTATATTTTCCATTAGGAAAAGAAACAATCCAAAATGTAAT
>JAABKJ010013741.1:0-10248 GCA_011634705.1 Andricus grossulariae
GTTTCAGGTCAGCCCTGAAGAAGTGAACTGCAATGTTCACGAAACGTCGGCAAGTTTCGTATTTTTGCACACGATTGAAACTCGAAAAAGCTTTAAATTTCAAATTTAAATTTATCACTCTTTTACAAATACTTGTAATTTTACTATTTATTTCATTATTCTCCGCAACTTTGAAACTTTACAACTACTTGTCCTTATACTACGTTAAGAGCTGTCCAAGGACGCCGCGTTATCAATTATAAAATTTCAAGGCGTGAGGTTACGTTGGAAAAGGGAATTTTTAACAGTTTCTTTACTTTTAGCAGCGTCAAAAAATACAACACTGAAAGTAGGTTCTCTTTTTAGCTACACTGAAAGTCACAGATTCACAAGCAGAAACTGTAGTTCTACAACGCCTTCCCATAGTGTCAGTCTAAAAGTGGTAAAGTTACAAGATTTGTTGGAACTTCTAACATGCAAGTAGTATTCACCCTCTAATCAGTGTACTAAAATTGCACCAATATGCTTACTTCTTCTTTTCCATTTTTACGAAAACCGATCTTTTGCCATTTGAAACCCCATATTAATTTCAAAAGTCTGGGGGTATGGGTCATTGTTGAACGATTTGAAAAAAAAAAGTAATTTCCTTTTTTTAAAACAAAGAAATTGGAGAAAGAGAGATCAATCGCCAAAAAACGAAAGTCGAATTTTTACAGATATAAATTTGGACCACCCTGTTCTTGCACTGATTCAACACCTTTCTTTTATAAATCTGGAAATCTTTAAGAAATTGAACTTCCGAAAATTAAAAAAAAAATCAACTTGGTTGTTAAATAAAAAACGTTTTAAATAATTTTTGAAAAATCTTCTGTGACGAATCTTTTTACACGTGTTTATACGTAAAAAACAAAGTTCAGTGTCAATCAAAATGTCATTCCAGTGTGCCGTGTTGTAATAAATCGCGCGTAAACGTGTGTTGAATTCTATAAGCGCTCTTTAATTTATCATGCACTTCTTGAATTGCATCATTATATTCAAAATCAAGATTATATACTTTACCTATCTCTTGCCGGGCATTATATATAATACCTAGGGATTATACTGAATTCCTAGGCAATGTATTTAATAAGTATTCGATTACAGTCTTTGCTTGAAAGGGTCAGGCATATAAGTGCTCTTCAATTTATCATGCCCTTTTTTAACTGCATCATTATATTCAAAATCAAGATTATATACTTTACCTATCTCCTGCAGGGCATTATATATAATACCTAGGGAATATATTGAATTCTTAGGCAATATATTTATTAAGTTTCGATTACTTTACAAATTCGATTACAGCCTTTGCCTGCAATGGCCAGGCATTATATATAATGCCTGAATTATATACTTTGCCTATAATATATGTCACGGTCGTGAGACGTGGCCATAAGTGTGTTTTACCGCGGTTCTACTGGGAGTCAGTGTCATTTTTAAATGTCAGTTGTTCACTTTTCCTGCTGCACAGTGGGCTGGCTCGGGAACTCACAATTCAAAGTAGTCTACAGGTTTCAACTGTGAACGGATTTGAAAGTTTTTTTCTTTAAGGAATGATCAGGATTAAATTTTTAAGAAAAATTGTGGAGTATATTTGTCAATTTTTGTTTCAATATAATTATTATTTATTCAACGCAAGTTTTTTCTCTAAAAAAAATATATATACTTGATATGTATCATATTTAACGTAGATGTACTTAGAAAACATGAATAATTCATTTTTAATATTTTTATTGTACTTTAGTGTAAATAATTTCCTAATTCAAATCTTTTCAGGAAAAGCCGTATATTTAATGCGAATTTACAGACTGTATATTACATACAAGTCACCAGTCTATTATTTTTACATTCTCATCATAACGAGAAGGTATTGATTTTATGTGAAAAATGACTTTCGTGGATTCCATCAAATGTTGACGTTTCGAGGCCCCCTGAGTCAGAAAAAATAGTTTTTGCGTCGGTGTCTGTCTGTCGTCTTTGTCTTCGTTTTGGTCGTCGTCGTCTGCATACCGGATAAATTTTGAAAGACTAATCGGATTGGATTGTTCTTTGGCCCTCAGTTTCAGGGACCAAAAAGAAAGATCGAGTTCGTTAACCAGCTATTATGGATGGAAATTAAAAAAGTTAGAGCATTTTCAACATTTATTGGCCAATTTTTGTCAAAATTCAGGAATACCATGATCGGCCATCCGTAGCACTCGAAAATTTAAAAAATTTAGCATACGACTTTTTTCGATGAAAAGAAAAGTTTTAGAGTTATAGCATTTTGAAATTTGAAAAAAAAATAAAAATAAAAATAAAATGAAAATTAGCATTTTAAGCCAAATAAAGAAGGATATGGAAGAAATTTAAGAAAAGAAAAACATTACCTTTTGAGAGCCCTACAAGATTATCATAACGAATTTTTGAGTTTTATTAAAAAAGCGAAAATTCAAATTTTCTTCGCACAAAAAATAAGGAATAATTACATTCTCATCATAATGAGAAGGTGAATTCCATCAATTGTCGGCCTGTTAAGGCTTCCTGAGTCGGAAAAAATAGCCCCCAGATCGATTATGGGGGGGGGGGGGGATAAAAGAGTAACACCATAATCGATTTCTTGGTAGAGGCCAGGAAGTATATAATTGTTTAATTGAAATTTTTGGAGGTATTACGTCCTTCTATTCGTTATTGCGTAAAGTACGTTTATTTGAAATTTGTAGAATACATGCATAAATCGACAGCGACCCTTAATTATAAGTATAACATGCTTGAATATGATAATACAAGTTATTGATTCAATACGAGTATAAAATATAGAAAAATGGTAATAATAATTGTTACTAATTTTGAAAATAAGAAATGGCGGGGTTTTTTGTTTGTTTTCATTGACGCTTTTTTATGTTATTTTATTGTTGTAATCTTAAACGCACTTCTTTATTTGAAATGGGTCCTTTACAGAGCCTGAATATGTGGTCTCTTTGATAGCAGGCTTCGCAATTATCAGCCCATTTACAAAGAAGTTTCCGCCCTTGTATAATTTCTACTGGTACATCAATTTGATTGTCTTTATATATAAAACAATCGGCGACAAAAACTAGTTTTTCGTTAATTGGCGAAAAGACATTATATTGAGGCGGTGAGAAATTATATTCGACAGTTAATTCATTTAAAGTCTAAATTGGACTAGCGATGGTAGTTGCGTTGATGCGACGAACCGGAACTGCTATTTTTCTGAAACATTCTGCAGAAAAATAGGAGTATAACCGACTCATGAATACAATTTGTAAGTAGGAAGAGATACGGAGAAAAAAAGTAACCTATCATGCATTAGAGGTAAGTAGGTGTTATAATTTTTTTGTTAACATTTTTAATGAACATTTTTGTCTCCTTTTGTTTTCTTTGATTTTTTATTGTTTTTAATCATTGTTACTTTAAATTATCGTTTTCGCTTTCGATTCGTAATCGCCACTATTTTCTTCATTTTCATGCATTTTTAAATTTATGTCATAGTAGGAATGTTTTTCTACTTGGATTGTAATGATTTGATGAGATAAGATATAATGCTACTATTGGGATCATGCTTTCAGTTAGAGGGAAAATATTTTATTATCAATTAGAGAACACTAAAAACTTTCTCTTTAATTTTACTTTTATTAAATGAACACTGAGAACTGTTTGAAGACTTCAATACCGAGTGTTCTGAGATAAGATTTTTCTTTTCTCTTTTTGTTTGTTCGTTGATTAACAATTTTTACATTATTATTTTAAATTATTTGTATTTTGTTTACATATATTGTTGATATAAGTGAAGCTAATGTCAAAAAGAAATTTATCACAAATGAAATATGCCCTGTTTCTTATCTACTGTAGTTTCTTCATTTTGCTTGATTGGAAATTTAATTCGAAATGAATATGATGATATATATAATGTGAACATTTAATATAGGTAGAATTTGAATAATTGAATTTTAATGCTCTAAATATCTAACTATTGGAAGCCGAAAGGTATCGATTTTGGGTTTTACGATAGAGGAAGAAGAACTTTTTATGACTTGTCCTGGTCTAATTCGTTTTCCTGCTATAATTGTGAAATGGTTGTAAACTCAGGATATTGGTTTTCCCTGGGCCTGGCATGCATATTACGCAAGGTTGAAGGAAAAATTAGTTGGGAGGTTTGTATTTGGTTTGAAAACCAGAAAGTTTTAGGGTTATTTTCCTTTTTTACTGAAGGAAGTTTTTAAGAGATTTTTGGGTGAAAAATCAAGGGACAGTGTCCAAGAGAGATTTAGTCTCAGTCCAGTTCTTTGAGTCTCAAGATATGCCACGACGAAAGTAGTATCCAGTATTTTGTTTCGAATTTAGATTTTAATAGTGATGAAAATAATGAAATAGTGGAAATAAGAGGGAACATTGTTTAAGATGTTCGAATTGTCGAGAATGATGTGCAAATGCAAAATAGAGTGCAAAATGAGATAGAAATTGTAGTTTCTGTAGAAAGGTATCAATTAAGCCGATCCAGTTATCGTGGGTCGTTTCAGACCCAAGGCATTTTTCTTTTGTTTCATTACTCAGATTCCGTGTACCCCGGTAATACCTATCCCCACTCGAAAAGATATTTAAGGAGGAAAGGACCCTCTGTGCTGAATCGCGTTTCCCCAGCGACAACCTCGCCCTCGCAGTGAGCAGATCAAGTTCGCGTTGGGTCTGAAACGACCCACGATAACTTTAACTTCGGTGCAAACTCGTGTTGAGCGTAACGCCAAAGTTTTTGAATTTTTATGAAGTTTATGAGTATTTTCAAAAGATTTATCTTTTTTTGAGTCACATATTGATTTTTCATCTCTTACAGCATGGCGCAGCGTACATCCACTGAAGTCTCGAGAATTCTTCGTCCACATACGAAACGAGTCAACGAGTAATTATTATAAGATGATCAAATTTATGGCGTGAACATAATGTTTTTTTTTTCTTCACGAATATGTATAATTTTCTACAAAAATAAAATTTGTATACATCGAAATATGTGGGCGTCCGCATGAAAAGGGGTCTCATAGTCGGTCATAGTTTAGGAGATATTCGCGTTTTTCTAAGTTGAGGTCAAAATTATAATTTTTAAATTGAGTTTGGGATGATACCGGAACCTATAGTGAATTAATTTGTACTATACTCGTATCCCGATAGTAACTGGAAGTAGGCGTATTTCATGTTCGAAGACAAAATAGAACTTGTGTGCTTATGGCACTCGCCAAGTTTAGATGCGTTTTTCTCGAAAAACGGTTTTTTAAAGTTGTAACTTCAAAAATTTTCCGGAGACTCATTTTTCAACTTAGGGGGTTCATTTTGGGCCTTAAATGCAGGGAATTTATCCAACTATTTGCTTCTATACGTAAAATAACGAGTTATTTCTTGAAACTTTAAATTACCTCTTTCAAAATTGCGCTACTAAACACCACAAACTTGAGCATTTATTTTGTTCCCATCGAGTTCATGATTTTTCCGTTGTTAAAATACGCTTCTTAAACTTCAAAATGCTATTTCAAAAATTCAAATATCTCAATTTGTTCAAAAGTTATGAATTTTTTAGTAAATATCTGCATTTTTTGGAGGTGGGTGTGTTTATCACTAAAAATAAAATATTGAAAAAAAATTTTTGCAAGCTTTATGATGTGCCCTTAAAGAAGAAGTATTCAAGAGTGTACAAGAATTTTACTAGATTTTTTCATTGATAATTGAGCGTTTTAACATGCCTTGGGTCTGAAACGACCCATAATAACCTGAGACGGTGCCAAAAAAAGCGATAACCTGATCAGGTTAATATAATTCAGGAGCAAAAAAATCGAACTAGAAAAGAAATGTGAAAAATCGGTGTACTTGTCACGCAGTCCACGGAAGAGTTCAGTGAACGTATGACCAATGACGTCCACCACCTCATGATAGTGGTGCTTGAAAGCCATTTCCAAATCCAAACCCACGAACTCTGTCAAGTGTCTGTGCGTGTTCGAATCCTCGGCTCTGAAAACTAAAGAAAAGGAAAATTATACTCGTATTAGATTGAACTGAACTTTATTTTTGTTTAAAATTTTCTTCTGCAGTGAAGATACCTGCGCCGACTGTGAAGACTTTGTCGAAGTCGGCAGCAATGGCCATTTGCTTGTATAGTTGAGGAGACTGGGCCAAATATGCAGAGCCTTTAAAGTAGGAAACGGTGAAGACATTGGCGCCACCTTCACTCGCTGCTGATATCATCTTCGGAGTGTGGATTTCCACGAAACCCTGGAAGTACATTAACCTGAAGATTACAGTTTAATTTTTTAAGATTACAGATTACAGTTTCAGAAATTAGGTAAGAATTGTCCGCAATCTTCATTTCCGGACCTTGTTCGTCAGGATGTCTCTGAAGAGTTTACAGACTCCAGCCTCGACTCTGTAGATCGCCTGATTCGCTGGTGTTCGGAGATCCAGGACTCGATTGTCCAGTCTCGTGTCCTGGTTGACCTTGATGTTTAGCCCACTATCATCCCCTTCAGGTCTGGAAGCGTCTTCGATCTGGAGCGGCAATTGAGGTTCTGCGGCACTGACTACAAAAACTTGCTCTATGTGGACTTCTACGTCTTTCTGGGTGCATGATTCGATTTTGGATGGGACAGGCTTCACACTTGCTTCCACATCGATGATCGACTCCTTGGTGATGCTGAACAAATAGAAGAAAATAAAAAAGATAAATGATAGATTTTTAGATGTTTTTTCCAGGGGACTAACTTTTGTAGTTGTTGGTGTCTTACTTGGATATAAACTTAATCATCTGCTTGCTGATCTTCTCATTGACTACCGCGAGACCTTGGACGGTGTAGGATTGTTGCCTGATTACTATGAAGCATTGCTTTCCTGTAAATTAAAGTAAATTTAAGTTGAACCTGAAAAATAAGTTAAACTTTGATGAGTACTAAACTTACCTTTAGCTCTACTCGTATGCAAACGACCTCGTAACCAGACTAGTTGGTTTACACCGCCCTTGGTCAGGTCTTTCACATCCATATATTTTCTTTCGGTATGGGGCTCTGAACTCTGGATCATCTTTAAGAGTCCATAGCGTCCGGTAGAAAAGTCCTCCTCCACATTAGCGCCTTTCTCTTCCACCTAAAAAATTAATACTTTTGTTTAGCATTTTTTTCAACTTTGATAATTGTTGCGCAATTTTTGTCAAACATACAACTTTTGCATTTCTTTCTGCTTTCTTAGCTGCTTTCTCAGCTTCCTTTAGCGACTTCTTAAGCGCCTTTTTGGAAGGAGCGTTTCTGGATTAAAAACAAAAATGTATACTAATAAAATAATTTTAATTCTTAAAGCGAAAGAAAGTTGATGGACACTAAAATATATAAGAAAAAAGTCATTTCTCAACCTTTCCTGGCTTACAATAATTTTCTCCCGGTCATTAAAATGAACAAACAAAAATTAAGCTCTCGAAGCCGAAAAATTGGTTATTTTTAGTATTTCAAACACTGCATATTTTTAAATATTCAAAATTAAGCAATTTCAAAATTGAGATCTTTGAAAATGAAAAAAAAATAAGATTAGATATTGCAAACTAGATAATTAAAAATTGGAAAATTTTACAAATATATTTCAGACTCAAGTCTCCAAATATTTAAAGTTTGATACTTATATGCTTAAAATTGTGCAAGTTCAAATTATAAAATTAGTTCTTAGAAATTTTGAAGAATTATAATTCGGAAACCCATTATTCAAAATGCATATTATTTTTCCTAATAAAAATGATAAAAATCACTTGTTAAAAAATAAATTTACTGTCTTTCCCGGGGTTTCCCGGTTCAGCGACCATCCTGAATGCATATATATTTTGTTGTTTTGTTACTTATTATTTAATAAATTTTACCCTTCTGGTGCAGGAGATGCAGTCTTATCAACACCCATCTGCAAAATATAATACATGAAAAGATTGTGTCAATTTCATCACCATCGAGAAGTTTATTTTTTATATCCAAGTGAAAAACTACCGATATTTGGCCAAAAATAGAGTAAAATGAATTTTCAGAGGGGAGAAGACAAAAAAAATTTGAGATAAGATTATACAACGTGAATATTAAAAAAGAAAGTAGTTTCCTCATAGAGGTTATATTATACATTTTAAGAATCGATTTTTATTTCGTAAATAATAAAGAAACAAACCTTTCTCAGCTGATTATAAATAAACCAAGACCACTTTTAACAATTATAATTTTCAATTATTTTGCTCACACACTCATTTTGTTTATTAACCTCAACAAAGTTTTATTGTCTTCAAGTGGTCTTCAACTGTTTGGCACAAAAATAGCCGGAAAAAATGAGTTGTACGTTGTACGCAATCTACAGTCCCGGAATCAAACTAAAAATAAAATGCGGGATATTCAAAAATGGAAACTTATACTACTAGCAATATAGAAGATTAGAAGTTTCATATGTTTTGGTTTAGAAAAAAGAAGAGTGTGCCACAAAATACATATAATTTATGTACAATGTTGAGTTCAATTTTTTAAACATTTTTCGTTATGAGCCATTGCTTCAGTTTTTAAAACTACGTTTAAAATTTAACAATACTGTTTAATTTTTGAGTTTCCAAAGTTTTTTTTTAACTTATGACATTTGTAATTTTTGACTTTCTTTAATTTCGAAAATTTTCAAATTCAAGTTTAATTTTGAAATTCGGCAATTTTCCAATACTATTTCTCAATTAAAGTTAGGTTTTAATTTTTTTAATTTAAAATTGAGTATACATTAAATCATTCTAATCGCCACTTTTCTAAATTCTAAGCTTCTAAAATTAAAAATGATATATCTTAACATTTTCAATTTTCAATTAAAACTAATAATGTTACAATTTATGACCAATTGGAAGGTTTTTAATTTCAAGGAGTATTTGAGTACTTTTTTACCTGGGGAAAATTTCTAATTTAAAACAAGCACTCCTAAACATGCACAAGTGAAAATTTTGTTACCTAAAATGTTTTTAGACTTAAATATGAATAATATTGAATTTTATATTCTGAGAAATGTATATACAATATAAGATAAGAAGCCAGCTTCAACATTGATTGCGCAATTAAAAATTTAATACCTCTAAAATTAATTATTGAACCAATAATATATTTGATATCTACTAAAAAATTCGATTAAAACTTCTTGATATGTTGGAAAGATAATTTTTAGTATTTTTAAACATTTTTAAAATCCTATATTTATTTTTTGAAATTTTTGTCGAATTAAAAAATGCGCTAGTAAGAAACTTTGTAAGTCATTTTGTCATTTGTCAGAATCATTGACAAAAATTTCTGAAACTCTTTTTTGCCGATCATTAAAATGAAAAAATTAAAACTTTAAAGACAACAAAATCTGTAGTCTATAAACTACAAATTATAAAGTATTAAAAATAGAATCCTTCCAAATTTTATGTATTTAAAATGGAACATTAAATGACTTGAAATTGCATTACTACAATTTATTATTAATTGAAAGTCTTCTACTTTGAATAAGAATTATTCTAAAAGCTTCAAAATAAGACAATATTTTTAAATCAGTTTATTTAATTTTGAAAAATTACAATTTAAAAATTTCAATATAAAAATTTCTTAGAATTTCTCCCACAGTGAAATATTGTTAAATTTTAAGTATATTTATACGATTTTAAAATCTTTAACAAAAACTTCTATACGGGTGTCTAAAAAGTCCCGGGTCGGTTGGATATTTCCTCAGGTAAAATATTTTTCAAACAAGTGAAGGTCATTCCTGAAGTAAATTTCAACGGGGAATTCAATGGTTACCTTCATTTTAACCTTGAAGTTGACCTTTATGGCGCTTTGAAGGTCAATTTTTTTTTTTTAAATGAAAACCCCCTTTTTCACATCTGCAATCGATAGAGCGAAAAATACTACGTTTAAGTACGTACCCAATTCATAGGTCAATTGTAACGTTCCAGGTCAGTTAAAGTTTATTTGAAATTAACAACGTTTTTCAAGAGGTCAGTGTAATTCCTAAAGTAAATTTCAACGAGAAATTCATTGGTGAGTTCTGTATTGATCTTGGCTACAGCGTTTTGAATATTGTAAAATCATATAGGAAATTTTTCATTGAAAGTTCCAGGAGTTCTGGTGAGAGTTCTGTTCCTCCCCAAAGATTTATGTCGAAAAGTCCTATACCGTTTTTCGATACCTAAGTCAATACCTAAGGCGATACCATAAGTCCTATACCGTTTTTCTA
>JAABKJ010013742.1:0-10248 GCA_011634705.1 Andricus grossulariae
ACACCAACATTTTCTATTTTCTTTCCGATTTTCAGGTTACACTGTTACAAATAATCAAACTATAGCATTTTATATTTGTGAATTCGTTAAAATCTCTTGAAGTACTTGAAATATTTGTGAAATCTTTTGGAATCTTTTTAAATTTTTGTAAAATATTTGAACTCCTTAAAATTTGTTAAATCCTCGAAATCTTTGAACATTTTTTTTAATCTTTTGAAATTTTTATGAAATCTTTGAAATATTTGTGAAAGCTTCCTTTAATTTTGATTTGTGTAATCTTTCGTATTCGTTTGCAATCATTGAACTATTTGAAATCGTTCAAAATCTTTGAAATCTGGTACACTGTACCCTTTTTGAAATATTTATGAAATTTTTGAAATATTTGCGAAATCTTTTGTATTCATTTGAAATCATTAAAATATTTTTTATCTCTGTAAAATCTTTTGAAATCTTAGAAATGTGGTTTACTATAATCTTTTTAAAACCTTTAAAACCTTTGAAATCTTTCGAAATGTTCGAAATTTGTATGAAACCTTTGAAACCTTTGTCCAATACTTTGATATATTCGTGAAATTTTTCTTAAATCTTTGTTTGCGAAATCTTTTTTAAGCGTTGGAATCATTGGATTATTTGAAATCTTAGTGAAATCTTTTCAAATCTTCTAAAATGTTTTGAAAGCTTTTGAAATCGTTTCAAATCTTCGAAATGTTAAATGGTATACTGTACCCTTTTCAAAATCTTTGAAATTCTTGTATTCTTTTGAAATCGTTATGAATTTTTAATGAAATTTTTGAAATATTTGCGAAATCTTTTGTATTTATTTGAAATCATTAAAATATTTTGAATCTGTGTAAAATATTTTTAAATCTTAGCAATCAGGTTTACTACAATCTATTTAAAATTTATAAAATCTTTAAAATGTTTTGAAAGTTTTAAAATCTTTGGAAATGTTCAACATTTTTGTGAAATGTTTTTCAAATATTTAAAAATATTTGTGAAATTTTTCTTAAATCTTTGTGAAATATTTTTATTCGTTGAACTCATTGAACTATTTAAAATCTTAGTGAAATCTTACAAAATGTTTTGAAATCTTTTGAAATCAAATCAAATCTTCGAAATGTTAAATGGTATACTGTACCCTTTTTGAAATCTTTGAAATTCATGTAGTCTTTTGAAATATATATTAATTTTTTAATGAAATTTTTGAAATAGTTGCGAAATCTTTCAGAAATCTTTTTCATTGATTTGAAATTATTAAAATATGTTTAATCTGTGTAAAATCTTTTGAAATCTTAAAAATTTGGTTTACTATAATCTTTTTAAAATCTCTAAAATCTTTGAAATCTTTCGAAAGTTTTAAAATCTTTGGAAACGTTCGAAATTTTTGTGAAATCTTTGAAATCTTAGTGAAATCTTTTCAAATCTTCTAAAATGTTTTGAAACCTTTTGAAATAGTTTCAAATCTTCGAAATGTTTTTAAATCTTTTAAATCTGAAGTACTGAACCCTTTCTTAAATCTTTGAAATCCATTCAATCTTTTGAAACTTTTAAAAGCTTTGTGAAACTCTTGTGGAATATTTGAAATCTGGTGTACACGCCTTTTTTAAATCTTTGATATCCTTGAAATCTCTGTAAAATGTTCAAAATTCTTTTAAATATTTTTAATTCTTTGAAATATTTTGAAAACTTTTGAAGTCTTTAGTAATATTTTGTAATCTGGTTTACACTCAAAAACCGAGTGCTGAAACCCTGGAAAAATCCGTTATATGGCCATGGCTCATTCTAAGTCTGAATCTGAATTAACATCGAAATTTTCAACTAATAATTTTTCACAATATTAAAGTCTGTCCATTGCAATCTATAAAATAATTGGTAAAGTCTACAAAAATGACTAGAAATCTCTTTAATTATTCTGTAATGAGTAAAAGATAAATTATATCTTGATAAATAAAAAACTTTTCAGTAGCAAGATTTCTTCTGAACGAGATGTTTCTTTCATAATAGACTAAATGATTTAAATTACTTTTCGTATTTCAATAAAATAACTGTTTTAAAAGAAAAAAAATTAATTCAAGGTTCTCCTGAAAAATTCAAAAAGATTTCCAGGTTTTCATGGTTCAAAAAAAATTCAAGGAGAATTCCAGGTTTTCAAGTTTTTCGAGGTCACTGGACACCCTGAGACTTTTATGATTTCGCAAACTACTTTTAACTACTTTCAAAAGTGCAAAAAAATCTAATAAATATTTTTATAAATCCTTGGGACGGTTTTGAGATATTAGTGGTAAAAATAAGCTCTGAAAATGTAATCCATGTGTCTGTTTAATTAAATAATTTTAAAAATATTTGAAAGAGTTATACGACTCCCAAAGCAACACAATACAATTAGGCATTTTCACTTCATCGCCACGTAACTTCACTTCGTCGAGTGCTGAAGGAAAAACAGTGGCACCAAATGCATGGGACAAAACTTTATTTTTGTAATATCTTCGCAATATGTAAATAATAATTATCATCATTGTATTATTTCATTACATATATTTTCCCCCTCAGCACTCAGCGAAGTGAAGTTAGCTAATTGTTAAGTGAAAATACCTAATTGAGGGATTGTGGCGCGAAATTTAAACTAAGGACATCTTTTACCGCTTCAACAGCTATAAGCTACAAAGAAAATTCGAAAATTGCCAAATATAAAATTATCAACAATCAAGTGTATTTTCCACTCTAATATATTTGCATCCAAATTTAAAAGCGCCTCCATTAAATGGCGTTGAAATTTGGAAGGTTTCTTAATTGGAAACGTCCAAAACGGTCGAAAATGAAAAGAATTCTAATTTATACGTCTCCAAAATGGAAAGCCTACAAATTTGAAAACGTTTGCAGTTCAAAGTATTCCAATTTAAATGGGCCGAAATCGCCAGAATTTTGTGCCAAAGCATCATTCAAGCTAACGTTATTCCGTCAGGAAGGTTAGACTCAGATGAAAACAAACGTGCTCTACCTTTGTCTTCATACGCGCAAAAAACAAGGGCAGAGATTGTGGCGCAAAAATTAAATTTTCTGATTTTATTTTGGTTTCGTATTATAGGACTGCTCTATCTACGCTTGTAAGACCTAAAAATTTGAATAGATCCAAACTTAAATCCTGCAGAAGGAAAACTTCCAGATTCTAATCGAAACACAACAAATTTATATAAGAAAACTTCTCATCAAGTTTGCATTTAAAGAAACCTGTTACTGAAATTTTGAGAATAATGACAATAAAATAAAAAAGTGAAATACTAAAGGGGGTGGGACTCGTGATGCATCAAGAAAAGTATGTTTTTAGGTCGGCTGGAAAAACGGGAACGAGAGGTCTACCGGTGCTTTCTGAGGATTATAGATCCAGAAAATCAATGTCATCTAGAATCTCAAGAATGAAAAGTGTCCACAAGGGAAGGAATTCAAAATAACTCTATAATTGTTACATTGGTTATCACCGTAATTGTCAGACTTATAATGACAAATACTAAATATAAACTTAGAAGTAAGGAGTAAGATGTAAATTTGACAATTTAATCATAACAGACTAGAGACGTTGACACTCTGAGTGAAGACGGGTAGATTCACACCCTCTATTCCAGAGCAGTGCTGTTTGTAACTTAGATTTGAGAGTGCTTGGCTAGAAGAGCTAATAATAATTAAGGCACGTCATCGCAAGACTCAACGAGCATTATTTGTGGTTCAGAATTAGCATTTCCTGCTTTTGGATTTTCCGGAATGGGACATCCTTGTCATCTATTAATTATTCTTTAATGGCAATTTTACATTTTACGGAAAAATTTATTTATTACCTTTGTTTTAAATATTATTCAAAATACAATAAAATCTAAAGGCATATGAAATTTAAACATACATTTATTCCGATATTTTAAAGGATTTCTAAAATTAAAAGTCTACGAATTTTAAACATTTAAATTGAAAGAATAAAAGTGTCTAACTTTGGTAACCTTTCAATTTAGAAAGATATAAAAACTCAAATGCAGTTTAAACTGGAAAGCTTTAAATTTTCAAACCCTCAAATTTTAGAAGGATTGGAAATCAAACCCTTCAACATTTCAAAGTTTTAAAACATTAAATGTTAAAATATTAGAATTTCAAATCACTATGAGCTTGAAAGAATTCAAAAATTAAATGCACTGCAATATTCGGCTGAATTCTATATTTAAATGGATTACAATTTCCAAAGAATTTTAAATTAAATCGAAAAGTCATTTGAAAATTCTCATAATCTAAATAAATAAAATTTAACATACTTACGCATTTGTAAGAACTCGAAATAAAAAGATTTTTAAATTGTATTGCATTCCAAATTGGAAAATCTACAAATTAAAAAATATTGATTACCGAAAGTAACGTAATTTCCTGCTTTACAATTGGGAAGTATTACAAATACAAAGGCTTTGAATTAAAAAAATAATTACTTATAAAAGCATTTGAAATTCGAAAACCTTCAGATTTTAAGGCATCAACGTTTTAAGCGATTGGAATGCGATAAATTTCATGTGACCGCTTGAACAGATAATGTTTAATATTCTCAATCAATTGCCGAAGTTATGCTTTATGATATTCTAAATATAATATACGATTCAATAAATGTTCATTTTAAATGCGTTCTTAAATTTGATAAATTGAACAGCTTTTTCAACTTTCGAAATTAATATTCTTTTACGAATTGTCTAATAAATTATTGTTAACAATATGTATAACAAATAAAAGTGATATACATATGTTAATAACAGTTGATTAAATCGATATATTTGTTTTTGAAAATAAAAAACAAACGAAAAAATGTTGTTTTTTTTTGTGGAGAAATTTTTCTTACGTGCTCAAAAAAAGATTGAAAGTTCAGAATTTAAGTAAAATACGCGTGCGTGAAATTTGAAATGCGTTTAATGGTTTAATACTTTGCCATCTTCGTGACTTTCACGATCCCATTTATATCGAATGAGAAACAAGGACACGACCCACTGTACAAGTTTCAGTCTCTCAGACCAAGTTATTATGATTTTAAGAACAACCTTTTTATCTCGTATCGCTGCATCGAATTATTAAGCTCAAAATGAATTTTCACGTTTTCTGGATGAATTCCATATTTCAAACCCAAAGAAACTAAGTAAATAAAAACAATACAATAACTGAAGTACTGAACCCTTTCTTAAATCTTTGAAATCCATTCAATCTTTTGAAACTTTTAAAAGCTTTGTGAAAGTAAAAAGTAGAAAATAAGCTGGACAAATTATAAATCAATTTTTGTAGTGTTAATCGTACAAGTTTTGAAAAAGGCTTTACTCTATAAACTTTCGGTTTAACTTTCTTGTTTTTAATTCTTTCTAAATTTTTCATTTTGTCTTTGAAATCAAATAAGTCAAATAATTTACATTTTTGTTGCTTTTGAAATAATGTTGACGCTTTAAAATTTTAATTGCACTTTTGCCTTCTGTTCACAATAACGATTTCTAATTAGAAGGCATTCGATTTATTCGTGGTTTAATTTCCAAAATTAGGAAGCGTTGAAATGTACACCTTTCCGAATTTGAAATTACTAGAATGCTTGAACTTTGAATGATTTCAAATTTAAAAACTACCAAATTTGGGTGATCTCTAAAACAAAATCTATAATGATATCGTGATTTGGTCGATCAAATATTCAAAAATCTAGGACCTTTGTCAGAAAATATAATATAATTTATCATACCTCAAATTTTGAACACTTTCAAAATCAAAGATTTTGGATTCTTTACAATTGGTACAATTTCTTTCAGATCTATGCTTTCAAATATGAAATAATTAAACAAAAAAGAAAAACCAGAGTTGTAAACTTTTTGATCAATAGTTTCGAATTCCCTAAAAGATAATTCTGTTCTATTTCCATTTAAAAGAAATTTTAAAAAAGTTGATGAACTTATTATTCGATCATTTCAGTCAACCTGCCTGTTTATTAAATTTCGATATCATACAAATTATTATTTGACTACATGATTCCTATTTAAAAATGCACGTTTTTAAACATTGTTTTCGTTCCCTTTAAATATGTAATCTAATATAAGAAAGTAATAATAATACCAATATTCGAAAGTAATAAATGAAAAAGGCAACGACTCTGAAAATTATTCGTACCTGTTTCGAAAAACTGCAATGATTAATTACGAAAGAATCCACTTTTAAATTACAATTTATACAAAAAAAAAGTTCTTACCTCATGATCCCGATAATAAGGTTCCCTAAGTTTATCGGGGACTCGATTGTTGTATGCCTTCGACAGAAGCCATTTTACGGAGGCACGTTGTTTAGCCTGAAACAAAAATTAAATTTGCATTTTTTATTTTCGTTGATTTCCATTGATATTATACTTATAACAAGCAACTCTTAGTGATAATTATTCAAATGCTGTTCATAAGTTTCCTTTATTCTTTATTTACATATTTGTTTATCAATAAACTAACATTCACCTTCTGAGAGGAGAGCAAGGTTTAGACTTGAAATTATTTTCTCATGTTCATGAATTTGCTGAGCAACTACACATGGTGGTTGTTTCTAATTTTACTTGCATATTTTTTTGTTTTTAAACAAGAAACTCACACCGGTTATTATTTTTCTACAATAAATCTAAGTAGGCGTTTTGCTTTCTTGATCCTAGTTGTATTTTGAGATATAAGTTTAAATACCTAACGTTTATCTTCCTCTAATCAACCATGACCAATCCTGATAGAAAATCAGGCAATACCAGAAAAACCTATTTTATTTTTGTTGTTTACCATTGACACATGATTAAGGCGTTCATCTTTAGACTGAACAAAATATTATTTATCAAGCTTACAATCTGTTCTCAATTGAAATGTTAAAAAAAATGAGAAATTCGAAATGCAAAACTTTCAAATAAAAAAATTACAAAAACTTAAAAGGATTCCCAATTTTAGAGCTACAAAACATTCGAAAGATTTCGAGTTTGACTGGATGAAAATGGGAAAGGAATTCAATTTTAGAACTTTTAAATTTAAAATAATCCAAATTTTAAAAGCTTTTCAAGTAAAAAAATAGAAAATAATAAGCCTTAAAATCAAAAGAGCACCAAATATTTGAAAGCACTTCCAACTTTAAAAAGAATAAAAATTCAATTACCAGATTGAAAATTCTTAAAATTCGAAATAAATACTTGTGAGCCTAAAAAGAAGATTTGAAATACAACAAACAATTTCGAATTCTTTCGAAAGCCTCAATTAAAAAGAATTCAATTTTTAAAGCTTTCGAAATTTGAAAAATGCAAATTACAATCCTTCAGAATTTGGAGGCCTTCAAATTCAAGAAAGAAAAATATTAAAAAGACGAAATTCGAATCAATAAAAATTTGAAAGATATTCAAATTTTAAAATACCAACATATAAAAGCTCTAAAAAAATTTAAGTATTAAATTTGCAAACCTTAAAATTACTTTACAAATGGAATGATTGATAATTAAAAAATATATATAAATTCCAAAGATTTCGAATTTGAAAATACCATAATGTAAAAGCCAGCAACTGAAATGCTCAAAATTTACAATCCTTAAAAATTACCAGTTGTTCGAATTGAGGATCCAGTTAAATTCTAAAGTCCAAAAATCGAAAAAATTTCTATTTCAAATTGGCTAAATCATATTTAGACAAAATAAATCATTTAACAACTTTTAACTTTTAAGGGTAGTGTCGTGCCAAAAATCAGATTTCTGAAAAAAGTTTTCCTATGATTTTAAGAATAAAAATAAAATTACTAATGATGTTATTTTAACAACAAAAAAATACTATTTTAAATGAAAATTTTTTTAAACTTACAAAAAATATTTACATAATTTTTGCAATTGACTTTTTTCTTACTATCGCTTCTTACCAATTTTTCAAAAACGGTTAATTTTCGATAGATGACAGATTTTTTCGGGAAAACATTTTTTAAACAAACAAATATATTTGAAGATTAATAACTAATTTAAAAAATTAGAAACAGTAGAGTTGTAAGGAATGTTTTTCCCGAACAAATAAACCATGATTGATTAAAATTCGACAATTTTTAAAAATTGGAAAGAAGCGACGGTAAATAAAGATTCAATTGCATATTATCCAGAGACTTAATTTTTGGCACGACAACTACCTCAACAACTTTTCTGGTAAGAAACAAAAGTTGACTGGGAGAACAGAAGCGACGGAAGAGAAAATTAGTCAGGAATGCAGCTGTGAAAAAATCCAATCCAGAGATTAATCTGTTACTATAAATTAATTTAAATCCTGGATCAGTATAGTAGTTTTCTCTTTCTCATTTCCTATTTTTATGCAAGCTATGCTAATCGTTACTTCGTTAATCAGAAGTTCAAAGAAATAATTTTATTTATTACTTATTCCATTAACTCTATTGTTTTATTTGTAATCTAGACACGTAGTAATAGTTATAGTCATAGAATAAATAGAAAGAGGCCGAGACTTTATCTCCAAATCTTGAAAGACACGCTATATTAACGAAGATTCAAAACACGCGTGTTTTGTATATAAGTAAGTAGTCGTTATTCGAGCAGGATGACTTCACGGGCCGTTGCACGCAATCAGAGTAGATAATGGAGATAATGCCTAGCCTACAGGTATGCGTGTACGCATTTATAATGCTTATATTATAATATGTCCCTATTTCTTTCGTCATGACCTTCTTGCCAGAAGAGAAAATAAAAACTTAATGATCTTTTATTCTGCATCTACACCTTTGCTGTTTGCCATTTTGTCGTTGTTCACATTTTTATTTTAAAAATTCCATGCAATTATTCGAAATGGGGTAGTTGCATATTTGTAAATAAATATATTTTTTCCTTGTGAAATTAAGAGAGTAGTAAAATCTGAAATAAGGACAGTTTTTAAATAATATTTAAATATATTTTTCAAAGTATCCTTTTTGAATTTTTCGCGGGAAAATGAGGCATCGCCGATTGGGCGGAACAGCGGAAGTAGCGCTTAACTAACCAGCATTCCAAGTAAGCCGACCAGGATTGGCTGGAACATTCTTTTCCGGATGTGGTTTCAATGGGATTTTTTAAACTTTTTAAAAATATTTTTTTCTGAAAAATGAACAATTCAAATATTTTGTTAAATGTACTACCATTCTTAGAATTGTATGCGTTATTTATTTATAGATCTATGGCGCCATTTGGAAAGTATAAAAGTGAAATGGATTTCAAGTTCAAATCCTTCAGAATTTTTACTTTTTCCAGTTCGGATGCTTTTGTTTTTGAATATTATTAATATTTGATGCTTTTTAATTTATAATTTGGAACATATGGATTCTCCAAATTGGCATGATTTTGAATTCCCTTTTCTTCAATATTTTAGAATTATAAAATATGAAATTTTTGTTGTATTTCATGGTATGCTAGTATTTTATTGATAATATTTCAATTGATTTTACGATATTTAACCAAATTTATTGGATTTTTTCTCGAATTTCCTCATATTTAACAGATCTTCAAAGATGCTAAGGAATATTTATTACAAATCATAAATTTTTAAAATACATTCTCATTATATATAATGTTATTTTATGGTATTTAAAAATACTTTGCCAAATTCAATGAGAATTTCTGGAATTTTTACGGTATTGTTATTTTTTTTCTTTGTACTTAAAATTATTCAACAGTATTACAATATATTTTAAAGGATTTAAATCGAATTCAAAGCATTTTGTAGTTTTTCATAGTATTTTCAAGGATTTTTTATAACATTTATAAGACCCAAAATAGATGAATTCGCAACGAAAAATGTAATAGTTGATATTTTGATACGAGCCCCTTTAGGGTTAATGAGGTGGAAGGGGCCGTAGCAGGGAAGTGGGATGTATCAGCGTTTTGAGGTCAGTGGCATAGTTGAATTTTCAAACCAAAAAGACAAATTATCTACAAAAGTATTGAATTTAAAAAAGTTAATTTTCAATCAAATAACAGAATTTTCAACCAAAATAGTTGAATTTATAACCAAAAGAAAAAACGAATTTTCAACAAAACAGTTCCATTTTCGACCAAAGAGATCGGGCATGCTCTACGGTGACCACGTGACCAAACCAGTCCTCGGTTATGAAATGTTTTTTTGGTGTACACCATGTCCAAACGCAATGATATATCGCTCTTAAAATTTGGAATATAGGAAATGAGACAATAAATTGCGTTTGTATATTTAGTTTGAGTTATAATTTTGAAAAAAATTA
>JAABKJ010013743.1:0-10247 GCA_011634705.1 Andricus grossulariae
TTTAGAAGAATTCATGGCCTGCTCCAATTCGAGATTGTCGCAAAGCGAGATTCACGGAGGCTCTAGCGAATTCATCTTAATTCGCCTAAATTAGTTTCTTTCTACGGGGTGTGAATGTAGAAAAAGGTAATTGGATGTACTCTCTAGAACCAACGGACGCGATACAAGATTTGCAAATGTTTGTTTTGCTTTGTGTTATGATACTGTGGATCAGATATCCAGCTGCTTGATACAATGCATTTTTTTCTACATTTTTCATCAGACACTCAGAATTTTCATCTGCAAAAAAAAATAAAGCGCAGCACCAACTTCAGGACTTAAGATCTTTTTCGCTCTGTTTACTTTCATTTTCAAACATTTCGTATTTTTTGTTAGTGGAACATCTTCGACTTTGAGGACTGGCGTTAGCGTGAAAGCTAAATCCTCTTGCGTTTTTAGCATCTCAATCCAATGATCGGCATCGACGAAATTGGTAGGCAAATCGTAATCCTTCTGAAAATTTTCGGGAATATGCATTTTTCCATTATTGACAATACCTGAAACCGTATTTTATAGTAGGTGAGGTACATCAGCGAAAAAAAGAGCCTTCGGTCTGCATCTCCTTTTGGAAATGGGTGAGGAATAGAGTTCTTAACATCCTTGTCTCTACCAGCTGTGATTTCGAAAGCGTTCCAGGAAGCAATATTAGAAGGTCCCATGTCCGTCGTTACGCTGTTCACTCCTAATCCGATGTTTTCTACTTTTTCTATAATCTGCAAAAAAATGGCTTTCAACTTTGTACCATCGAATCCGTCACCAGTAAAGTCATATCCTACAATTTGCTTCCACCGATATGCAGTACCCATTAGCATATGCACTATGGCATGCTTAGTTTTACTATTAGCTTTGGACTGATTATTACCATCATCCTTCGATGGAATATTTATATCTCCTAGGTACTCTTTAGTTTGAGTATCGTACATTTTACCACCTTCAATGGATACTTCGTCTGAATCCAACGAGCATTCCTTATCGGTACCATTTAAAGTTCCCACTTTTCCCTCTAAATAATCAAACATTTTATCTGATATTCCTGGTTGAAACTTAATATGTTCTATTCGTTTGCTTAAAGTTCATTGACAAGGCAGTGGTATTCCTTGCCTCAAAAGCTCATGATAACCTGCATTCCCGCAACAAAATTTTATGCGGAGCGCTTTTTTAATTGTAGAGTTGGACCACTTCCGTGTTTTGGAGTTCTCCCCATTCCTCCTTTTCAAGATTAGGTTTTAAATTTGAACTTCCGTAAACAAAGTTTCTAGAATCTGTCTGTATACAACATGAGGGGTCAACTACAATTTTCTTTTCTCGTCCTTGAGTTTCTGCAATCTTTTCTTCAAGCCCTCAATGGTCCTCATCTGCTTTTTAAATAACTGTCGTAATTTCTCATCAGTACACTCTGCCAACAGACGATATTGCTCGTCATCTAAAGCGTTCCCGGGAAGTTGGTCGCTCTCCAAACCACATGGAATACTTTCCTATAAAAAAGCAACCTTATATAGTTTATACGATAATTATAAATGACATAATTATTATTAATCGTGTTTTTTATACTTATGTATTTTTATATACATAAAATTTTTTCATATTTTTAAATAGAAAGCGGATTAGAGTCACTGTGAAGTTACCTGTTGAGCGCCGCTAAGCTCTCATACGCGTATTCGTAGCACCCCGGGTAGACCATCACTTGTTCTTTATAATTTCGAATTGAAGGCGTGTGAAATTTAAGAAAAATGTATGAAATAAGTTTGATTTGAAAACGTTGCAATTCAAAATATTTTAGATAGGAAAAATTTTGAAAAAGGACAATATTTCGTATGAGCGTTCAAAATAGGATAATTTTAAATTGAAAAAATTTTGAAACAGACGATTTCAAAATTCAAAACCTTCAAACTAAAATTGTAAAATTGGGACAATTTCTTTAGGAAGGAGTTGAAATTGTCTTATTTCTAATTCAAAGAGTTTAGAAATGAACAATTTTATTTTGAAATCAAGAATCTAAAATTTGAATGATTTTAGATTAAAATTTCAAAAGAGGACAATTTCAACACGTTACGAATAAAATATTTGCCAATTAGAATTTTCAAAAATAGATTACTTAAAACTCAGACGTATGAAAATTGTATTGTTTCTAGTTAAAAGAATCCAAAACAAAATAATTTGAAAGTGAAAACTTTTGAATTTCAACATATCTAATTTCGCAATGATTGGTATTTGACAATTTTCAATTAAAAACTAAATTGAGAATTTCGAAGTAAAAGCTTCTGAAATTCTAGAAATCTAAATTTTTATTAAATTAAAAAAATTATGATTTAACATAAAAATTTATTAGAAAAATTTTTCTCAAATCAAAAAATAAATTAATCTTTATTTTCACCGTTCAAAATACAAAATGTTCAATTCTAAACTTTTAAAATTAGAATTCTAAAATTAAAACCATTAAAAATTAAAGAAGTTATTCAATTGCTCGATAGAAAAATGATTTTTTTTTAATTTTATTTTTAACTGAGTTAGACATGTTGAATTTTTTGGAATATTTTTCAAATAAAAAAATTTAAGTCTTGAATTTGAGAAATTGTCTTCATTTTTCATCGTTTTAAATTTATTTTGGAAGTATTTAATTCAAAATTGTTTAATTGCAAATCCTTTAAACTGAAAAATGTGCATCTATCAAGTCTTTCATTTTGATACGCTACCATTGCGAAGAATTTAAGAAACAAAACAGTTTCGTGCGTGTAAAGTTGAAACCAAATTATTTAGAATATTTAAATGTGAAATTATTAAATTTGAAACTGAATAAAAATGAATGGGTTGAATTTCAAAAAGTATAATTAAGTATTTAAAAATTGGTTATTTCTAAGCGCGATATATATAAAAAAGTTTTAATATAACAATTCTTCGCGACTAAATTCTTTTTAGTCTTGAATGAAGTTTTGATTTGTTTAAGTTTCTGGAGCATATTTCTTTATTTTTTAATATTTCCCATTTAAAATCACTTTTTATTTTGAATGTTTTGTTTTAGAATAATTCAATTTTAAAGGTTTACAGTCGACAATTTTTCCATTTTGAGCGGTGAAAGTGAAGTGGAATTTATTTTTTTATTTTAGAAAAGTTCTTCTAATGAATTATTACGTTAAATCATAATTTGTTTAATTTAATAAAAATTTAGATTTCTATAATTTTGGAGGCTTTGGCTTTGAAATGTTCAATTTAGTTTTCAATTTCAACTCCTTCAAAATTAAATTGTCTAAATTTAAACATTTTAGTTTCAAGGTTTTGAATTTTTAAAGCTTCTGTTTTAATTTTTTTCAATTTAAAATCATCAAATTTTAAACGCTTTTATTCAGAAACGATACTACTTCAATTCCTTTTCATTCCATCCGAAACATTGTTCTTTTACGACATTTTACTTGTCTAAAATATTTTTCATTGGAATGTTTTCAATTCAAAATCATTTCATACATTTTTCTTAAATTTCTAGCGAGCTAAATTGTGCTCCGTAGCTAACTTCACAGTGACTCTAATCCGCTATCTATTTATAAAATAAGGTCAAGTAAGTATAACCTATCGCATTATAAATAAATGAAAATGTTAGTAAACTGTCTCTTTTACCTTTATTTCAACTTCCACGAATTCACTATCGTTAAAAGGGATGGACTGCGTGCCTAATCCAACGTCATTTGAGTCATAATTCGATGATGCTTCACTTTTCAGCGTACCGGAATCCTATATTTAAATAACATTCATTTTTAATATTTTATTTATTATTGTAAGAAAAATTATGTATATAAGTCACAAACTATTTTTACCTTATTACCAGCTTCCATGTTACGAACAACACCATCTGTAGATAAACTGCCTGATTCTGTATTATCTGGATTGTCATTCAATGATTGGGTTTCAACCACTATAAAATTCTATAATTTAAAACAAAATGGTTAATGTATTTATTATTTAGAACATTTTTATTTATTCCTTTTCAGAACAATTTTGAATGGAAAGCATACTTTTTACATTAAAAACTAATATTTTTGGATGAAATTAGTGGAAAATCATGATACAAGTCAGTTTATTTGACCTTATTGCTATCAGCTTCTAAATTATAATCAAAAGTGCTATTTGTATTTCCAACGGTCCCTGAATAATTTATATTTCCAACAGTGTCGGGATACTAAAAAGAAAGTTTTCTATAATTTTGTGTCAAATACTTATCAACACCGACAAAACATATGTTTATTATTTTTGAGTAGAATAAGGGCACGTTTCCGCTGGGGATCTTACACGTGATGTCAAACCATTTTTTCATATCGAGTTATCATGTAAAATCGAAGGAAAATTATTGCAATACAAGGCGAAGGCGTTAGAAGTTGAAATCAAAGGCAAAGACAAAATAATTTGGAGCTTTGTGAGTCACGAGCAAGCCTCCTTCTCTCCTTTTCATGTTCTTTAATATTAATCTTTGAACAGAAAAATTCTACATGAGCTAAATTTGTTCAATTCAAAATTAAGATTCAAATTCTTCAATACTAATAGAATTTAAAAAATGTTCATACCATTCTTATCCTTCTAACGAAACTTTTTCCGTGCACTTTTTTCATTCTTCTGGGTGCACTCGGGAATATCGTGGGTACTGCTCCAGGTCGAAGTACTCTTTTATTATCATTACCTGTCACTCCCCACATATCATGAGAAAAATGTTCCTAAAAAATAGTACACATTGGAATTTTTCTTGAAATTATATATTTTTTTTTTTACAATAAAAAGATACTTACCTCACAAACACGAAACCCCGGACCTGGGTCCCAACCTTCATCTCGATCATTATTTTCAATTATGTTTCTTATCCATCTTTGTCGAATTTCATTATTCTTTGGAATACATTTTGAAACAAAACCTTTGGAGGCAGAATTATGACAGTATAAAATGCTGCATCCAGACATTTGTGTCTTTTTTTCAACAAAATTTATCAGGGTGGTGACGTTGACACCTAGCCCAACTAATTTTCCTAACCTATATATCCATAGGCGCATATCAAACTGGCGCGCGTTGTGTGGACTTCTGGCTCGGGACTAATCGCGATGCGCAGTTACAAGTTTGTGTGAGTTCGTTTCTCAACTCTACCTAGAGGATCTCTAAGTCACTGTAGTTCGGCTAACGCTCCCTCGTGTTCAGTCATCGAGTTTGATCTCAATTTTCACTACTTTCGGGTAGTCGCATTCGAAACTTTTTCCACTACAACGGGTAGTCGCAATCATATCTTTGTCCACTGTCTCAAGATAGTCGCATCGTGGTTTTTATAACCACCTCCTGGTTAAGGAGTTTATTCTTTGAACGCTTCAAGGAACGCGAATCACCAAATGTGCGGTGTGTGTGGCGTGCAACGGCTTTCTTTCGCGTCTCTCTTTGAGATTTGTACTTTTCATTTGAGTTAATAAATTAGGGTTTTTTTTATGCCGTATGGCTTTTTCCCTCGAAATAGTGTTTTTCATTTTAACAGGTTCATCTTAATCTAGTGCAGGATGGAATTACATCCATTTTCTTCAAAAACTAAACTAACTCGTCGAGCCACCTAGGGCGAAACGAGAATAAAAGATTCTCTTTTTTATTTAAGAACTAAACATACCATGCATAAATCTAGAGATGTACATATCTTATATGAAAGACTACTTAAATTTTCTACCAAAAAAAGGCAAATCTCAACAAAATAGCTGAATTTTCAACTAAAAACGATCAATTTTCGACAAAAAATTGAAAGGTTACATTTTTAGTTGAAAAAATTAAGTTAAAAACAAAAATAATTTTCAACCGAAGAGATGAAATTTCAACCAAAAAGCCTAATTTTTTACCACAAAAAAAAAATAATTTTTGATAGAATTTTGAATCAGAAAGGTTATATTGCTACCAAAAAAAGAATAGTTTAATTTTAAGTCAGAGAAATAAGTTTTTAACTGAATAAAATAAATGTTCAACGAAATAGTGAAATTTTCAACCAAACGGATGAATTATCAACCAAAAAGATTGAATGTCTATCGATCAAGAAAATTTTCACGATAAATGGCATAGTTGAATTTTTAGTTGAAACAATTTTCAATGAAAAAAAATAATCTGCAAACAAATAGTTGAATTTTCAATTGAACAAAATGAATGTTCAACCAAACATGGAATAGTTAAATTTTCAGTTAAAACAATAATTAACAAAATAGTTGAATTTTGAATTAAAAAAAATTTAAGTAAAATGATGAATCAACCAAAAAAATGAATTTTTAACAAAGTAGTTCCACTTAGTATATTTGTAATGTATTTTGTTGAAAATTTAAATATTTTGTTGAAAATTCATCTCTTTCTGTAGAAATATAACCTTTTTTGGATATAAATTCAACTATCTGGTTAAGAATAATTATGTTTCAGTTGAAAATTAACTGTTTTGTTGAGAATTTACATTTTTGGATTGAAAATTCAACTATTTTGTAGAAAATTTGGCCTTTTCGCTTAAAAGTTCATCAATTTGGTACAAAATAAAAACTGTTATGTGAAAAATTAATTTGTTTTTTTAAGTTAATTCCTATGAATTAAAATTTAACTACACCATTTTTTATTGAAAATTGATCTTTTCTGGTTTAAAAATTCAAATATTCAGTCCATTTTTTGAAACGAAAAAAATATAAACTAAAAATTAATCAAATAAAATTTGGACTATCGTCTTGCAAATTTAAGTCACTTGTTAAAGATTTCCCTTTTTGGTAGAGAATTAATCTTTTTGGTTGAAAATTCAAATATTTTGTTAAAAATGTATCTATTTTGGTGAAAAATCGTCTTTTTTTAAAGAAAATTAATCTTCTTGGTAAAAAAGGCAACTATTTGTCTACAAATTTATTCATTTTGTTGATAATTCATCTTTTTGGGAGCAAAATTAATCTTGTTCGTCTTTGATGAAATTTCTTTTCTTTATTGACTGCAAAAATCTTTCTTAGTTAAAAATTCGCCCTTTTGACTTGATAATTGATTTTTTTTTCTTTTTTGGTTGAAAATTCAATTTTTGGTTAAACATTCATGTATTTTTTTGCAAATTCGTCTTTTGGTGATAGAAAATTAATCTTCTTGTTTAAAAAATCATCTTTTTAGTTGATAACTTATTTCTTTGGTTGAAAATTGTAGTTCCATCAGGCTAGCACCTCCACAATCGAATTTTAGAATTTTTCATAGCTCAGAATTTTGGGCTTTTTTTGGGCCCCAAATTAAATTTTCTGGCTTCTTTACTTTTTTCAAAAAATCAATTTTCTTGTGGAGGTGCTAGCTTACATTAGGCTAGCACCTCCACTTCCTAAAAACACAAAATAATAAAAATGCAATCCCACCAGAATTTTGGGCTTTTTTTGGGCTTTAGGAATCCACACAAAAAAATTCCCCAAAACAACCCTTAAACTCCAAAATCAACACCCTTAACAAAATTTGAATTTTTCGCAAATTTAATACAGGAATATTTTTGTGCTTTTTTTGGGCTCCTCGAAAATACCTACTCCGATTTTTGGGCTCCAGCCCTTAACATAAAAAATCAACCCCTTAGTACAACGCAGATACGACTTTGTCGAGAAATAATATTTTTGGGAATTTTACAGTGTGGATAGTCTCTGATTTTTGGGCTCCTCGAAAATACCTACTCCACGTAGATTTGACTTTTTTACCACGTAGATATGACTTAAACAAAATATTTTTTGAATTTTTCAAACAGGAAGGGTTCAAGAAAGCGTTTCTAAAATATGTTTAGTTGAAAATCTGTTTGATTTTTTTTTAAATATAGAAAGTTGTAATATAATATGATATGTTGATGATATATGATATGTTATAATATGATACAGTTAAAATATAATATGATATAAATAAAATTATGAATATAATTACAAGGTGTATAATTTTCTCCCTATTTTATTGTTTTCCCCTTTTTTCTTGAAATTTCCCTTTTTCCCCCCATTCTCAAAAAACTTCCCCCTTTTCCTCTTTCTTCTTTAAGTATACGATATTTAAAATTGTACCCATTATTGAATAATAATAATTAAAGAAATTATAGCACCTAAATAAATTATTTATGAATAAATAAGGTACACGTTTCAAGTGCAGATCATTAAAAATGAATACTCTTTAAAAAAAATTTGAAAATGAACAATTTTAAAGCAAGTTGAAAAATTGGACCAGTTAAAAAATATATAGTACTTTTTAGATAAGTATTAGAAGATTAACACATTTCAGTTGAAATGTACAAAGTTAAATGTCTAATTAAAAAAAGGATTATTCAAAATTCATGAACTGCAATTTTAAATATTCTAAATTAAGCAATATTTAATTTTTTTAAATCTTTACTCTGAAAATTCAACTATTATTGAAATTTTTTTTTCGTTAAACATTAATTTGTTTAAATTCACAATTGAAGTCCATTTCTGTTTTAACATTGATCCTTGTTAGTCGGAAATTCAACTATTTGGTTGCAAGTTCAAACTTCGTTCAAAAGTTATATTTTTTGGCAGAAAATTGGTTAAGAAAGTAACTATTTTCTTAGAAATATATTTATTTTGTTGAAAAGCTGTCTTTTTGGTTGAAAATCAAACTACGTTGTTAAAAATTCATTTTTTTAAACTGAAAATAGCAATGTTTGATTAAAGATTTTATTGGTCGCTTTCTCTGATCCAAAAAAATTGTGTATCATAGACAAAAGTTGAAGAAAAAGGTGATTCTACTCGATCCTGAAGCTGCAATCTTAATAAAGCAATGGAATTAATAAGAAACTAAAACTAAAAGGACTAAAACAAAAAGAATAAAAAATGTTGTCGAAAAATGGCCAGATAATGCATTTCTTAAATGAAATTTGCAAAGAAATCATTTATCCACCCTTTTTTGCGCCCAACGTAGTTTTTGAAGGAGAGAACATTAATTGACGCAACAATGGCCAAAATAATCCTCAATGCATGCTGTAACCACGCTTGTCATTAGCTTATCATTTCAATCTCTTTTAACTCTGGAAGATTGAAATACTACCCCTAATTAGGTTGTGAGTCATGAAGTACTTTCCATCCCCTAAAAGGGGTATTTTTCCGGGTTTTAAGGTTTGAAATGGTATAAATATAAAAGAATTGTTTATCACATTGCAAGAACTTGAAGTTGTAACAAAAAATTTGGAAAAATTGCAATATTCTTTGTGGTAAGAAAAATATTATTGTACAATATGTAAAACATATAATCATGAAGTTGCTATAAAAATCCCTAAAAAAAAAAAATATATATATATATATATATATTCACCCCAGCCAACTTCCCAAGACTGTAGTACATATTCGCGTTCTTACAATAATATGGAGCAACCTCAAAGAACAACCCCTAGTACATCAAACGTAGCGTGTTTCAGCTGCCTTCAACTAAAACAGGTAAAAGAAATTTCAAATTGAAAATATTCACACCAACTACCTCGCCAAGACTCTAGCTAATATCGCCATCGCCACTGTAACATTCAACAACCGCCAAAAACTACCCCTAGCATATATCACGAACCCTGTCTAAGCTGCCTTCAGATGGTTTGTTAAATGAACTAGTGGTTGGGTTTTAAGGTTGTTGAATATTACCCTGGTAATGAGGATTTAAACTAGAGTCTTGGGGAGGTGTATGGGATGACTATTTTTAATCCGGAATTTGTTTAGCTGTTTCAGTTGATAACAGTCGAAACAGGGTTCGTTAAATGTATGACAAGTTATTTTTTCGGTAATTGTTACGTCGTCACATAAAGGTTAGGAGGGCGAGAGTAGGAGTGGAAGGATTCATGATCCAATCCACACCAGGTCTAGCCACGCGCAAGTAAAAAAAATTTCAACCAATCAGAAAGGATACCAACTACATCGCCATATTCAATAAGTGTACAGCTGGAGGCTGAGCTGCATGGTACCAAGTTGGCCGTGGAGCTGGTATGCGCGAGTTGGACGAAAATGGAAAGTTTTTCAGCTAAACCTGGTGTGGATTGGATCATGGAAGGATTTGTGCATGCGCGAGAACGGCTTTGGCAAAAGGCAGTGGTCAGTTCATGATCCAACCCACACCAGGTCTAGCCACGCGCAAGTAAAAACAATGCGGCCAATCAGTAACGGTACTAGATACGCCGCCATATTCCAGAAAGTGAGCGGCAATTTCAAATAGGTGAAATGAACGAATGAAAGTTTTTTCAATTTTCTGAA
>JAABKJ010013744.1:0-10246 GCA_011634705.1 Andricus grossulariae
TATATATATATATATATATAGATATATAGATATATATATCACCATAGTATTTCGGATAACAATTTCTGAAGTCCTAATGGGGAAACCACTAAAAAAAGCGCCGGATATTCAACCTTCGAGGTGATGTGGAAAAGAGTTTATTTTACAAAACAATTTTCAAGTTTTTACGATGTAGTCCATCCTCAAATACTAAGTAATTTATCAGTCACTCATTTTATGAACTATTCAATTATTCAATTAGTTTTTTCATTTATTGCATGATTAATTCAAATATTTCTTTACATATTCTTGTATTGTCAACAATTAACAATAATTGTTTACTCGGCAATTATTAGTTTATCCATTTTTATAATTTTTAGCATAAAATGATACAATATTTGTTTTGTTACAATAGTGTAAAGAGTATTATTTAATCAAGACATAAACTATAATTTGTTTTTCAATAAAAAATCAGAAGAAAGTTTACTTTTAATAAACTAAAGATGCATATATGCCATCAAAATGCTCACGAAATTTGTACTCTCAAATTGCAGATTAATTTTTAAAAGATTCGAACTAACAACTAGGAAAGCTTTCAAACTGAAAATTTCGAATTTTGAATGACTTAGGATTGAAATTTTTCTACAATTTCTAACATTTGAATATCAAAATATTCGATTGGGAACATTTTCCAAAATTAAGTTGTTAAATTACGAAGGCTTTTGGTTTGAAATAAAATAATTCTACAGTCTGGAAGTATTCATGCATTACCGAAGTTCAAAATATATAATTTCAACGGATAGTAATATTTAAAAATTGCCTGAATTATAAAATTTCTATCTGATGCTATTAAATATTTACCATGTTTACGTAACAATTTTTTTATCATTAACGCTTTTAATTTAAAATTCTGGTAGAATTTGGAATTCTTTTTATTATTATTTTAATGTTTATGGTCGCATCGACTGCCAGGGTTATTAGCGACTGTATTATAGTATAGTATACAAAGGGACAGAAGCGAAGCTTTCTGAAAATATATTCAGCCTCGCTTACTGCTTTGGGAATCGAACCCGCGCCAGCGTGGCTACCAAGACTGCCGTGTTGGAACATAAGACAATCACGATACCTTCTGAGCCACGATGAAACCCTCAATTTTGAATTGTTGAAATTTTAAATAATACCATTCTGAATACAGAACGTTTCAGTTTGAAAATGTTCAATTCCAGCGATTTTTAATTAAAAACTATAAATAAGTACATCAAATCTGAATATTTTCGAGACCAAAGACTAATTTTAAAGTTGGTGGTTAGTGGTATTACAAATTTTACAATTATTGTTAGTTCATTTATGTAGGACCCTCAATGTAGTGAATGGAATAGATCTATAGAAGATTATCATACTATAAACGGAGGAAAACAAAAGTGAAATTTTGTTGCGGGTAATATTCAAGTAGCTAAAGTTGAATTTTTTCACATTGAAATAAAAGAAGATACAATAATGTTGGTATGGTAACCATACCCAATGTGGTGAGTTAATCTTGCAACGTGAAGGTAATTTTTGTCGCAGTCCGGTATTTTTATGTATGTATTCATGTGTTCGTGTGTAGGTGCGTGTGTTGGCGTATGTGCGTAGGTATGTAGATTTTTAGTCTGTCAGCACGCTAAGTTTCGAAAGAATTGACAGATTGAATTAGGCTTTGGTATACTCTTCAAGAGTCCTAAAATGAAGGTCAAGTTCGTTAGCCAGCCATTTGGGATGAAAATTCAAAAAGGGAGCGCATTAGAAAATTTTTGAGACTACTTTTTTCAAGATTTAAAAATTCTCTGTACGGATGTTTTCAGTATTAAAAAATACGAAAGATTTATCCTAATGACTTTTTTTGATAAAATAAAGATTGCTGGAGTTATAGCATTTACCAAATTCCAAAAAACAAACGAAAATGAACATTTTAAGGCAAAAAAACCACGATATGAAAAAAAGTCAAGAGGAGAAAAACATTGCTTTTTGAACACCCTAAAATATTGTTGTGATAACTTTTTTCATTTGTTGAAAAAACAAAAATTCACATTTTGATCGCACAAAAAAAATAATGAAAAATCAAAAACTCCATTTTTCGGTCAAGCTATGCAAGATATGAAAAATATAAAGAAACAAAAATTGTGAATCTAAACAAATCTACAAATTTGTTAATGATCACTTTTTGATAGAATGCGTAGTTTTTTTTCGTAAAAAATAGTATTAAAATAGAAAAATCAAATCTTTGCGTAGTTTTTGCTTTAGGCTTAGAAAATAAAATTAGAAAGAAAATAATTAAATTTTTTGACAAACGACACGAACTATGAAGAAAATTAATAGACAAAAGTTGCTCAAACAAAAAAGAGATATAAGAATTTGTCATAAATAATTTTTTTAAAGAAGCGTAGTTTTTGTTTCAATCGTAAAAAATACAATTAAAAATAAAAAAATTCGATTTTTGTATAAACCACACAAAAGGAGAAAAAAAATTAATAGAAAAAAAGTAGTTCAACCAAAAATGATCTACAAATTTGTTATAAACTTTTGTTATAAAAATTTTCCTAGAACCACTTCACACTAGGATGCGAATTTTTGGTCCAAATCGTAAAAAATAACGTTTAAAATAAACTAATTAAATATATGGAAAAATGACACAAGTTGCAATAAAATGCTTAATGTTAAAACTGTTTTTTAATAGGATGTGCACATTTAAATTATGAAAACAACGCAATGCAAATACATTTATTGGAATACTAATGCATATTATGAATTTTAATAATATAAATTCATTGTAGTGATACATCTTTTAGGGTAGCTGAGAATAAAATTTAATGCAAAATAAGAAACAAATATTGAAGTTATCATAATAAATAAAATTTGTACTTTATTTTGCGATATCTGAATTAACAATCCTAGGCTGAGGTAGAGAAATAAATACACATTTGATATAATAGTGACATGTGATGAGAATGTGTTCATTAAAGCCGACGGAGCTTTAACAAAAGAGAATTCACAATCATCAAATTACAGTTGTCGATGCTTTGACCTTTAACTTTAAAAGGTCTGTGCACAAATATGAGGGAAGTACAGAGACCGAGCGCGTAGCGCGAGGTAAATACATCATCGAGCACGATGCGCGAGATAAATATATTATCGATCGCGAAGCGCGAGAACCAACAGCCGCGCGCCTTAGGCGCGCTCAAACTTGCGAGCGAAATGAGCCGCGCGCATAGCGCGTGATGAAATTTCAAACTATCGAAATACTGATAGTTTTTGGATAGTTTTAAGATTTTTGTATAATGTGCCCGCGCAGCGGGCAGATTTTTTCTGCAACTATTATAGTTTCTTGATATTAAATTAAATTGACTGAATTTTTTTTCTATACGTTATAGACCTAGAAGAACTGTAAAAGTCACGGAATTCTCAATGTCAATGACTTTAAATTACTACAATGAGATTCTGTCTTCTGGAATATAAATGATACGTGAAAAGGGGCCTTAATTTTTTCAAACTGTAAATACTTCAATTATTGAATAGTTGACGGCAAGGTTAACGACACATCAAAGTTACAATATTTCTTGATTAAAATAAATATGAATTCTTACAATATTAAAATCGCTTTTAAATAAAACGAACATGTCTTGAAAATGGGATTAACGATTAACATTTACAAGATGGTCAACGTCTCCCATATTTTTTATTATTTTTGTTATAGAAAGTAGTATCGATAAGGAATTGATCAATAATTACAAAAAATAATAAAACTAATTGAATTTCATTAATTAAATCTCATCCTATCTTAATTTTCCTGATCTCATATTTTCTCTGCACCACTAACGAAGCTCTCCATGCCATTTCTTGCAAGCGCATCTTGCTTTGGATTTTACGTTGACTTCCGTATCATTAACTGCATTTTACGGTGATTTCCTCCTATGCAATTCTCGTTACGAAGTCGACATCGATCGCATCACTTGCCTACCGTTGGTGGCATAACAAGGAAGGCGATTAAGACAGAGACAGGAAAACTACGTCGATGAAAACTGCCATCATCCGTTTAGCGTTTCCGTCGAGAAAACGAGCATTTCTGAATGCATGAAGCCACCTATGCAATCCTAGAAATTGTAATGTCATGCACTTAGAGTTCAAAAATATCTAAATTCTACCATTTCAAATTGAATTCCGTCTCTAATGATCCCCGGAGTTTACAATTTTATATTCCCTAGAAAATACAAGGATATGTAAGGCCTTTTATTTAAAATTAAGGAAAAATGGTATGAGTGACACTTTTTTATGCTAATACGTAGATCCGAGTATACTTTCCAATATTTAAAAAATGAAATTCGTATTGCAGTACTCAATAATGCCAATCTCATTTGGTAGCTCTTCGCATTTTCCAGGTTTCTTTGAAAAGATGGCCAGTAATTTCCAGATTGAATGGAAAAATATGAAACCATGGAAAATTTGTCTCCGCCTCAATGGAAAGCTGTAATCGTCTACCAAATTGCTTCATAAAATCTCTTGATGCCATTCTTCATCTCTCTTCTTCTTCTCCTACATAATATATTTTGCGCGAATTTTCGGAAAATGGAATAATGAAAAACGTTACCACTATTTGCACTGGTCCTTTTCAGCAGAAAATTTAAATTACTCCTTTTCTTCTTTACTTTGAATGCAAACATTACCGGTCTTAACCATGGCCTTGCTTACTTTTTAGGATTAAAGTGATCACTGAGGAGCGTAGAAAAATACTAAGAACCTTGAGAAAAATCTGCTTCCTATTTAATTTCCGCATTTGAAGTAAACAATTACTTGGGGCTTAAGGGGAAGGGGTAGCGAAATTGAAGAATGAGAAGACCCCTATGCTGAAAGCTTTTCTTTAGTCCGATTTTCTTTGGGGATGGCGATAAAAACCCCCAATTTAATATTCTTTTACCTTAAGCTAACGCCTACGAACCCCTTTTTTAAGGTCGCTTGCCAGCCTCTTATCGGACGTTTTTTGGGTATTAATATTATATATTTTTCATAATACAAAATGCAAAATTGAAACTAATTGGGAAGAAAGATCACAGAGGGTTGTTTATTGAAGCGATCATTTTTGCACCCAGGAGGACCATCGGACATAAAAAACGGAAATCACGCAAAAAAGGGAGACGAGATCTAGATTATAATTCGACCGATGAGGGACCTAATGAGGCTCTTTTTAGTAAGGAAATAGTGAGTCGATATCTGAGCGGACAGTCAGGTTAGTATCGCTTAGGTTTTGGGGAACTGCAAAACCAGTTACTACTATACCGTTAGTTATACGAATGTACGAATGTATTCACGAAGTAGTACGGCCAGGCCCATATAAATCTATGAATTTATTAACTTGACGCTTAAATGTCATACGTGTATACATATACGAAGTTGTGGCATCACTGAGAACAAAAAATTTAATGGTAAACCAGAAAACGATACATTTTCTCGCTACAAAACAAACATTGCGAACTTATTTTAGTTATTGAGTTTGCAAATATTGTTGAGGTTCTTGAATGACAATTAAAAAAGTTAAATACTTAAGGGAACGTCCATTAATTGCGTAAGGATAATTTTTAAAATTGCGGACTGACCCCCTCTCCCCAACCCCTATAAGGATTCGTTCGATTTTGATCCCCCCCCCCTCTTAAAAATATACAAGGGCACGTCTGTCTGGCCTATTTTAGTTTTTAGTTTGTTCCAATAATGCAGTTGTATTAGTTCTATTTGTTGTATTAGTTTTATTTCTGGCTAGCCCCAGGCCAGACTGTCTGGTCAGCCGGTAGTTATGGGCTGGTCAGTTAGCCGCTAGTCATGGGATAAGAAAAAAACGTCTTGTTTTGATAATGTGAATTTCTTATTTTCTATCATTCTAGGCACCCTGTAACTTTGTTTAAATATGTCAAAAAAATTGCTGATCGATCTCAAGATTTTTTTGTTCTTGGCTCACTGATCAGTGTCAGGCCTGGGCCAGGTCAGACCTTTCAGACCAAACTTACAATTGTTGACCTTGGCTAGCTGACCAGCACCAAACCTGGACCAGACAAGACTGTCAAGGTGATAAGAAAAAAAAGTCTTGTTTTGATAGTGTGAATTTCATATTTTCTATCATTTTAGACAACCTGATGTAACTTTTCTGAAATATGTCAAAAAAATTAGCTGATCGAAGTTCGAACTTTTTTGTTCTTGGCTCGCTGATTAGCGGCAGTCCTGGGACAGAGCAGACCTTCCAGACCAGATGGTCTAGATAAGGTCACACCTGGGCGAGACTAGCGTCAGACCTGGACCAGATCAGATCTTCCAGACTAGACAGTCTAGATAATTCCAGACCTGGGCCACACATGTAACCAGACTGCCAGGACATTTTTCCACAAGGGTTGTAAGATTTTATGTTGTAAGATTTTATGTTATATATCAGTGATTTTCAATGTAAATATGATTTGAAAAGCTTTCTACAGATTTCGAAGGCTTTTAAGGTATTTCAAAGGACTACAATGTACTTCAAAGTACAGAGTTCATGAACGGGATGTTCATTCATAAGATACCGAAGTATTTTCATAAAAACTTGAAATTAGGTGATTTTAAACAATTTTAAGAGATTTAAAAAGGTTTCGATGATTTCCCGGAATTTCAAATGATTTTACGAGATTTAAAAAGTTTCCAAAGTATATCCACGCATTTAAGAGTATTTCTTAAGAGTCAAAAAGATTTAATGGAATTTTAAAGAACTTCCTAATATTATAAAAGATATTAAGGGATTTCGATTAATTTTTAATGTTAGTTACAAGGTTTTAACGGGCTTTAAAATATTTTAAGGTATTCCAAGAGATTCGATAGATTCCCACTCATATATACCAAAAATTAAAAGGTAATAAAATTGAAATGTTGAAACAAAATAAAACTTTAAATGGGACAGACACACGCGACTTTATTCATTTTACTTCTAAAGATTTCACGGAATCTCAAAGAATTTGAGAAAATTTCCACATTTTTAAAGGATTTAAAGAGATTTTCAGGGAGCTCAATCGTCTTAAACAGATTTCAAGAGATTATGTACGATATCCATGGAATTCAAATTATTTCAAGGAATTTCCACACATTTTGACAAATTTAAAGGGATTTACCAAATTTTCCACAGAATGTACGGGATTTCAAAGGATTGCAAAGATTACCAGGGATTCCACGAAATTTCATTTTCTTAAATAATTATAAAGAGGAAGCTTACGTAAGAAATGCTTTGGATACCCCCACCCCCTCAAGTAAGGATTCTTCAGATTTTCCGGACCCCCTCCCCCAAAAAAAGCCACACGTAATTAATGGACGTTCCCTAAGGATTTTCATTAATCTAAATCTTTAATATATTTTACTCACAATGTTATTTAAGCATATGCGAAATACTCCTTGAAAGCTGGAGAATTAGATTCATTATTTACGCTACAAGGACATCAAAGCTTGGCAGTCACAATTTCAGGGAGGTTAATAGCAAAATTTAAACTTGAGTGCTCCAGATTTTCCTGCAATAACGAGTTTTTGAATTAAACTTTCACACTCACATCAGACCGGTAGTCTACATTGCAAAACATTTGCGCATTTCCGGCGCGGTTTTAATTGAATGCGCCCATTTTATGACATGCTGTCAAATCGGTTTTTACCGAGGTTGTTACTAAGTTTATAAAAGATTTATAAGCAACTCACACTCAAGAATAAAAGAGAATCTGTATTCACTCTGATGTGAGCTAATATTATATTTCAGTTGATTAATTATGTATATTAACGAGAAATTAAAGGCAGATCAAGTTAGTTTCTTGATATCAGAAGAGAATATCGGCTCGCAATAAAGTTATAACTTTCATTATCAAACTTCTAATTATGGCTCAAATTATGATGATAGATTTTTAAATTCAGATTTCAGATACGTAAATTGCTAACGTGACTATTAAATTTAAATTTAGCGAATAAGTGTACGACTATAAGGCTGAATAGAATCATTGTGCTAAATATGATCTGCCGGAGCTGGTCGACATGGTTCTTTTTCTGCATATAACTTTTCTTTCTCCCTCTTTTTTTATCTTTTTCAATCTTGAGGCGTGAATAACAGTGACTTCCTGCATATCGATATGCATGTTGACAAATCAAACGTATATTATGTTATTGATTCTTTCTAAAGTTATTAGCAATGCTCAAAGCTATAGCAAATAAAAAATTGCTTAGCCGTGAAAACGATAAATGATCGTTTTGTTCGTCGGTTTATAAACTGAGAAACGGTGAATATTACGATAAAGGAAATAAACCAGTTTAAAAAGAAATCAAAATGCCCCATTGTTGCAATTTTATATTATTATTGATTAATTCAACTCATAAACAATCGAGGGGACGGGGTGATGCGAAATTGGACAATTCTAAATTTATGTTGTAAAAATTTAATAACTCTAGAATTAAGTATTCAAAGCTGATTGAAAACATCATTGAACATCATTGTCAAATTTTTAATTATATTATCATTTTTTGATTGGAGTCTACTAAAAATTCTAACGTCGCGTCACTGAGAAAGCAAGAATAGCAGTGAAATAATATGCAAAATATTATACAATTTTTAGCGTCGACTTCTATACTAAATAATGGCATCGTCAACGCGACTGCAATTCTATATTTTTCCGAAGTTACTCAAAGACGGGGGTCATGTGACTTGACCCACCAAATCGAGTCGACCTTTATATAAGAACGAGGAAAAGAAACTATTATTCAGGTCGAGAACGCGATTCCAACAAAATTTAGTAGCCGGTGTAGAGAGATTTGTGAACGAGATGACTTTTATGTGCTATTCTACCTTTTCATTTACATTTAAATTGCACTTCACTAGCCAGTAGGCATTTTAGTCGAACTAACATAGCCGTCTGCTACAAAATATTTCTTAAAACTCACCAACTCTCAACTTCAGAACTGGAATCTAATCGCTAAAAATAAAAATAAAATAAAGATATTCAAAATAAATTATAATTAAAACAAATATTCTAAATGATTACGTGATATGATCAACGACAGTTTCGGATTCGGATGGATAGGTCTGTAGTTTCTCAAGAGAGGGCGTAAGTTTCGGTTCGAGATATTTCTATACTTCACCGATAGAGCACTACTTTTCAAAATGGTGCGCCGATGACGAAGATTTCCGCCAGAAAAGATGGTGAGTGTGATCGATAACTCAACTGTGACCGTTTACTATACTAGTAGACCCCCCCCCCCCTTAAACAAGCTGGTAAGGATTTCGAGCGTGACTGATTTCTCTACTGTGACCGGTCACTATACTGGTGACCCCCCCCCAAAAAAAAAAACCTCAGAAGAGTATTGAGCGTGACCGATCACGCTTCTATGAGTCTTGCCAATCACTATACTGGAGACCTCTCCCCACAACCGAGAAGGGAAGGGTGTCGAATGAGATCGATCACTCTTTTGTGGCCGGCCACTATACTGGCAACCCCTCTCCCTTCTAATCAACCTGGAAAGGGAGGCCAGCGTGATCGATCACTATACTGGCGACCCCCCTCCCCCACGATCTGGGAAAGGTAGCAAGTGTGACCGATCACTCTACTGTGACCGGTCACTATATTGCCACAATTTTCCGGAGATCTATACACTGGGTATTTTTTAATAATAATCCCTCGATTTTTAAATAACTTTACAAATAGTATTATGTCATATTTTTATCATTTTGAATATTTTTATTCAAAATCATGAAAGCATGAAAAAAATGGGGGACGTGAACGCTTAACGGTAATATCTCTAGTCAGTTACTTTAAAAAGTGGACTACGGCTACTATTTTAATCCTGAAAAAACTAAGCCGGTAGTCATTCTCGCCCTGTTACCTCTAACGAAAAGTTACTTTATCAGTTTCTTTATACAGAATTATTTCATTTTTTAGGTTAGCCATGTTGTTACAAAATTACTAGTCACACCGAATTTCGGGATGAATAGACACGATAATATAAATCAAACAATATCCGTTCTGGGACGGGTGGGCTATTCGTCCAGAATTCTGGACGAATATACACTCTGATTAAAATCACGTTAACGTTTAACGTATCTGTGTCCTTTTAGATGGTGTGATTTCTCTTACCATTGATTGTAACCTAGATTCTAAAATGGCATCATATTTCAGCAGTGTCACACCGAGAGAAAATTCTTACTTTTTTCGTATGATCCCGTCTCACGCTACGTTAGCATGAACTATATCATACTATG
>JAABKJ010013745.1:0-10246 GCA_011634705.1 Andricus grossulariae
GAATAACAATTTCAAATTCAAATCACTATAAATCAATTAGAAAAATATTCGAACATTATCATAAAATTCCGTGAAAAACCATTAAATTAATCCCTTTCGTAATTAATCAATTAATCAATTCCATTAAAAGTACTAAAATCAATTCACAAATATAAATTGGTATAATCTACTTATCTAGCAAGTGTAATACGTATTATACGTATAAAAGTTCGAGTTACGCGTAACCGTGCAACCCTGCCTACTATTGTATGTTTTGTATTTTGATTTAGGCGTTTATCAAATGAAATTGGAGAAAAATATTTAACCCAAGGGGGGGGGGGTGTTCGTATTTGTGACATCACCCTGGGAGGTTTCAAGCTCTGTGAGATCTGAAACGATGAAGGGGGAGGGTTGGAAAGTGTTCAAAATAGTGTGACGTAGTTTTTGAACAGCCCCTAATAAAAAAATTTCCAAATTGTTATGTTTCCAATTAGAAATTAATCTTCAAATGCCACCAACATCAATTCTACTTTAACAGCTAATAATTAATACATCATTTCCTGTAATACAGATAAGTTCAAAATTTAACTGTTTGAAACTTGAAAATTGCAATTTCTACATTTTGATTGGAAAAACTCTCACCTTATATAATACTTTACGCTATGCTTAATTTATATAATTACCTCTTTGATGAAAACCATTGAAAATATAAATTATGTATATATAGTCAGTCAAATTCTATTTAATTTGAATAAAGGCGTCCACTGAAAAATTGATGCAGGACACAAAACCCATCTTACAGTTATAGATAACAACTTTTATTGTATTATTTTTAATCAAAACTAAATGTGTGCATTTTTTTTTACCGTAAAATTTTAAATAAAAGTTTCTTTATTTAGTCTAACGGAAAGTCTTCCAAATTGCTGATGCACTAAGATACGAAAAAACTTGCTCATTTTTTCAAAGTAACTAACCAGCACTGACAATTATGTTAACTGTGGCGTAACTCCCTTAGTCATGTCGAGTTCTCGATTAATTAACCGTTATTGGTAATGTCATTTAAAATTTTAAACGATGAAGTTTATAGTATGATATACGTCCATTATCAAGTGGCTTTTCTTTTTTTAATTTTCCTCCTCTTTATTTTGATAGATTTTTTACTAGAACGCTTCCCTTTTCCACCAGATCCGGAGAACAGTATTAAACAAATCAACTAGTATTTGTTTTTTCAACTTTTTGATTTAAAAGTAAATTTTGTATGTATTTGCTGAGCGACCTGTAGACGTATTATAAATTTGTGGCAGTTTGTAACAGTTACAGATGGTCTTAGGTCCTAAATTAAAGGAAGTGTCAGCTGCGCGGTCTTCCGACAAATTGGTGCGGGGTACTTTAGACTTTCAGAGTTCAAATTCCGGTCTTTGAATCGATAGGCAGGAGACGCGCGCGCATCCAGGTGCTAACCCAACCTGAATTTTCTCGCCATCTTCAGGCTAGAATATGTTAGAAAGCGCATGTCGATTGTCGGTTCTCCGGCCGGCTGCTTCTATTCATCTTCTATTATCAAACATGCGATGTTTGCCAAAGTTCTCAAAGTATGAATTCAAGTTATTAACACGCCCAGGGAGTGGAAACGTTTATTTGACGTGAACATTGAAAGAAGGAAAAATTAAGTATATAGAAACTCAGGAAAAATAATCGATTTGAATGGAAAATATTTGAATCGGAGAATTTAAGAATGCCGATTCACGCGGATTGCGGTCTATCGGCTTGATAAATTTTTAATAGGTCTCATAAAATTAATTGCATATTTCAATCGATCAACATACAGCCACCACTGTTTCAGGCAAATTTCTTTAAATTCTTATTATTTTTGTTTTAAATCTGATTTTCCCATATTTCGAACCACTCAGACAGTAAGCGTCGTTCCGATTTAAAATATTTTAAAATATTTCAACGAGATTTGCCTTAATTGGTAGTGATCGATTATAATGATTAAGATTCGCGTGAATCGGTAGTTTTAAATTCTCCGATTTAAATAATTTCCATTCAATCGATCCTGACACAAAAGAAATATTTGTTTTAACTTAAAGAATCCGTTTCTTCAACAAAATTGTTTTCATTTCACCAAAAATAACTTCAAAATTAAGCAAATCATTTTAAATGAAAAAATAATTTTTATTGGAACAAACAAACATTTCTTTGAACCAAAGAAATTTCTTTAAATCAAAATAAATTTCTTGGAAACAAAGAAACTTTTTTTTTGACTGAGAGCCAATGAATATTTTTTATCGATTTAAATAATCAAATTAAAAAATTAAATGTAAAAAAGATTTTTTAAATACTATTGATTATTTATATGAAAGTAGTATCATCTAAATCGAAAATATACTAATTACACAAATTTGATTTGAAACCACCCAAAAATGAGAAAAATATCAGATTGGAAGCATTACTTGTTTTTACATAATCATAAAAATTATGTGATACAAAAATTTGGCAGCAGCTTGAATTTGAAATATCTTTTTTAAATTTTCCTTCAAAACGAAAATTATTATATTTTAAGTATGCTGATTGAAGAGCCATTGAAAATTAAAATCGTACAAATAATATAGACCAAAATTTTCAAAAATTCATCATAATAAATATAAAATATAACATAGAAAAATGGGTCACAGTGAGAGCTCTCAGAGACGAAATATGTTGTTTTTCAGAGAATATCAGGTGAAATGTACTTTTCCGATTTAAGAAAAAAATTGTCCCCGAATTTACGAGCATTAAATTTTTGACGTCTATTTAAAAAAGGCACCAATTTTTTCTTTAAAACTACATAGTTTTTGATCTAATTAAGATATTCTGATATTATTTTCGGATTTTGATGAGTTCTACTGTCCTCTTTCAAAATCCATTGAAAATATTTTTTTAAAGTTTAAAATTAACAAAGAGGCGACGAATTGTTTGATATAAGGAAGATATCCTATGTATTTTACGCGGGCTAAACCATGTTTGTTGCCAAACGACTTTTTTTCATAAAATTGAATTTTCGCATTTTCCTTCGACATAATGAGATATACAAAAAAATTATGATAAAATTGTGCACATATCTAGAAAAGTTCTACAAAAAATGCTTCTTTCTCTTTTGTGATATCTTGCATCCTTTTCGAGAAAAATGAGAGAATTATATTTTCAGAAAAAAAAATTTCTTGGCTTAAAAAATGTTTTGACTCGCATAAAGTTGATCAGATGCTTTTTCCCCATTAGGGCGGAGTGAGAATGCTAAAATAAATGGAATAGTTTGGGTCAGAGGAAAAAATGTGTGGGTTGCCAACCGAAAAAAGTGAGAAAAAAAAAGTTTGAAATCTTCGGTTTTCGGATTCAAAAATTAAAAAAAATTCTATTGATTAAAAAATTATGGCAATTTTTTCGTATGATGTTTTTGCTAGTGAACAATAATAAAACATTGAAATTAAAAACAAAAGACATGTTTCTGGCACATTTTCAAAACATTCTAAATTGAAGAAATTTTTTGTTCCTAACTTTTTATTATTATTGTCCAGAAAATAAACTGTACATACACAAAATTTGACATAAATTTTGAACCCATATGAAAATTTTGTTGAATTTTCAAAAATTTGTAGTCAAAAAGTGTGTACAAATACAGATGTGGGCTTTTTGTAAAAATCAACTTTTTATATTTTTAAACGAATCGTCGCCACTATGTTGATATAGGACTTTTTGCAAATTTCGCGACGGATTTGGAAAGAAAAACGGCAAAACTCACAAGAATACGAAAATAATTTTTTTTTTTTTAATTAGACGTCAAAAATCAAATATGTACTTGTAACTTCATGGCATGTTTCTCAAATCAGAAAATTACGTGTCGCCTAATTTCCTCTAAAAAACAATGTATTTCATCGCTGAATGATTTTGCGACTTAAAAAACCGAGCCTGCCTGATTTGGAAAATTGAAAAAAAAATTATAACGTGAAAATGGATATGATACATGAATATACTACAGCATAATTTAAATGACCTATTTATAACCGCCTTGAATTGAAGTTTAAATTATGTAAATTGTAACTGTGTACAAAGGGGTTTTTGCTCGTTAGACGATTATTGTTCTGAAAATAAATTTTCAAGTTTAATAAAGTTATACTGTTGTTTTTATATATAATACAAACTTTTCGAAAAGTTCTTTGGAAATTTTTGCGAAACTATTTTTGGACTGAAACTCGAAACTATTAGCGACCTTCGAATGCGATACTTTGTCTCACGTCTGGTTTCTAAATTATAGTAGATTATAAATAGTTTTTATATATAGTTCATTGTTAGTTTCAATTATATACTTCTTGCTGAAAGTTTGGGTACATTGATATTTTTCACAAATTTTAAACGGATGTTATATCTTTAGTACAACTTCTAAAAATTCTAAAATAAAATTGGTTGAAACATACACAAATCCGCGATGAATGACCCACATTTGAATTATTTTCGATCATTCTACAGGGAAACATCCATAAAAAACAGTTTTTTTGACAATTTTTTAAATTGCCAATATCTCCGAAATTTTTCAACATTTTTTAAATTTCTAGAGATCATTTTAAAGCGGAAATTCTGCAAATTTGTAGAATTTACATAAAGGAGAAATTTACTACATTATTGGATAACATACTAGAATAATAATAATCTTAAAATTCCTTTATTCACTTTGTCCACATATAAGCTCTTAATGTTTCCGCTCACTTATCACGTGCTTTTGTCTCTTGATGTTTTTCCTACCACGCAGTTTGACATTTTATGTAAAAAAATAAATAAATAAAATTATGTTTGGACTTAAAGTTGCTGCGATTTAATGGAAATTCTTTAGTTAGAATTGGAATATCACATTCTCATAATGTTGGATGGACATAACAATGATATTTATCTGACCTTAGGATCATTTAAAATTAGATACAGTATTATGGTAGTTCCTTAAAAAAGAAACTAATTACAGTTACAGTTACTTCGTGTATGTAAAAATTGTAAGAATTTCTAAAAAATAAACCAACGCTGTAATTTTTACTGTTAACAGTTGAAGAATATTTGCAATTGCTATTCTATAAAATTGAATAAATTTAAATTTTAAATTCAAATTTCAATTTTTAAAAATCAGTTGAAATTGCATCATTGTCTATTATATACATTAAATATTCAAGACAACAACAAAAAAGCTTTCAAAATTACATACCTAAAAAATAGAAATCTGGAAACCTGGATAATATTTGCAATACTATATTTTCAAAATTTCAGAATTTTTAATTGTAAATCTTCAACAGTGTAGAACTTCGAATTGTAGAAGACTTTTTAATTTTGAAAATTTATAATTAAAAATTATGTATGCAAGTTTTAAGTTTTATAGTTAAAAATTCTGTAATTTTTATTTTTTACATTTGAAATTTCATCAATTTGGAAGATTTAGAATTGAAAACTCTTGAATTTGATCTTTAAAATTATCACAATTTAAGAATTTTTATTTACACGTCTTTAAAATTGTAGAATTTTTAACTACAAATCATTAAAATGGAAGAATTTTTAATTGTAAATCTTCAAAATTGTAGAACTTTGAATTGTAAGTATTTAAAATGTAAGAATTTTTCATGTTGAAAATTATACAAATTTTAAGTTTTACAATAAAAAATTATGTAATTTGGATGCTTTACATTCGATATTTCTTTTAAGTTGGAAGATTCAGAATTGAAAACCTGGCTTTTGAGTTCCGATTTCATCCAAATTTAAGAATTTTCATTTATACATCTTTGAATTTAAAGAGTTTTCAATGTTAACATTTTCAAAATGGAATACCTTTAAATTGAAAATCGTGAAAATTGAAGAATTTTCCATTTTAAATCTTCAAAATTGCTGAACATCAAATTCTAAATCTCTGAAATTGAAGAGATTTCAATTTCAACTATTATAGACATAAAAAGTTCTATAATTGTGATAATTTACATTAGAAATTTCTTCAATTTGGAAGATTACGGAATAAAAACTTGACTTTTTATTCCCAAAATCATCAAAATTTAAGAAGCTTTATTTTTACATCTCTAAAATTCAAGAGTTTTCAGTTGTAACTCTTGAAAATGGTATAGAACTTCAAATTGCAAATCTTTAAAATTTAACAGTTTTTCATTTTGACAATTTACAAGTTAAAATTCTGCAAATTCTAAGTTTTATAATTAAAAATTCTTTAATATTTTGATGAATTACTTTCGGAATTTCTCAAATTTGCAAAGCTTAGAATTAAAAATTGGACTTTTGATCTTAAAAATTATAAAAATTTAAATTTATATATTTTCAAAATTGAAGAGTTTTCAATTGTGAATCTTCAAAATCGAACTGTTTAAAAAAACATTCAAAATTACATCATTTTAAGTTTTACACATTAAAAATGGAAGGATCTTCAATTGCAAACCTTGAAGATAGACCTATTTTAAGAAGATGTTCGAAATTGTATAATTTTAAACTATAAACATTCAAAACTAAACATATTGGAAAATTTTCAATTGTAAACATCTTCAAAATTGATCAATGTCGAAAATCGAAGACTCCAATAAGCCTCAGAATTCCAGAATCTCTTTAAAGAAGATCGTATTATATAATAAAATTCTACATTGACTTATTAATTTTTTTCTTATAATAAAAATAAAAATTTTATGAAAGATGATATGGTTATTTCAATATTTATTTTAATTTATGATTATTATTATGTTTTATAGTATACTTTAAATTGAAGCATATATTTTAATTTGATAAGTTATAGGCAATCGAAATAAGAAACGCGTAATAAGCGTTAGCAATAGAATAAAATTGAATTGTAGCCTCGCCAGAGATAACATTGGACCAACAAAAACATATTTTGATGGAATCATTGTTCAAACCGAGTATATGTTGATATGAGTAACGCGTATAAATAAGTTAGGTTGTTCTGATTTTTACAATCAGACATAAATGATAATATTCTAGGATTTCTTTTAAAGCAAATTTCGGGAGTTTTATTGACAATCTTCCTAGAAATTGAAAAATAACTCTCGCAATTCTATAATGCAATGAATTGAAAGCAAAATTATTGCAGGTTAAAAAGCTTTATTATTTATTTCATATCAATTCGTTAGTATCAATATTTTTTTGCTTATCAATAATTCTCGTAATGATTTTGTTTTACAATGAGAAAATATGCAGTATATCCAACTACCTGGGTTTGTAAAATATGACACTGCTAATTTCTGAATATGGTTGATACAACCATTTTTGTTTTTGTTACTACCCGCATTGATACTCCAGCAAACCTGATAGGAATGCCAGCAAGGAAAATAGTTATGTAAAACTGCAAACCAATAAAGTAGTAAATAGCTGCATATTTTATTACATATTTTTCTTTATGAAGTAACAAAATTTTAAAAACTTTTATAGAGGGTCTATCATAAGTTACACTAGAAAACCAAGTTGATGGAAATACTGTTTTCAGTGTTTAAGATGATAAAATATTATCGTTATGATTTATTCTGAGGCATCTATGATATATGATGACTTTGTGAAGCTCATTGCCTGGGGTGATTGTTACAGAGATTGATCAGTGATCTGTGTCGGAGCGGTATTGCGGAAAGATCGTGTTTCTTAAATAAGCAACACGGGAATTCCTAATTGATATAAAATTTATACCTTCTCCTACACTTCCCTTTCTTACTCTTCTCACATCAATTCCTTGTTCCCCCGCAGTATAACTAGGCTAGAACCAAGTGGGTTACGCTCACCCCGAAAGGGATGTTGTTGAATGGTATAATAATAAAAAAATTTGAAAACGACTGTGTCACATTCAATTACCATTGCATATAATTTAACATGCATATGAGCATAGAAAATTATTCGTGTGAAGTTGGTTGCATTTCATTTTGAACAACGCAAATTTCCATTGTGCCTTCATTTTTCTTCGTGTCTCAAAAATGCTGCAACTAAAAACTACACAGAATTCGACGTATTTTTGAGGATTCATGTTTTTCAGTGTGTCCCTGTATTCTATTTTTTATGAACAATACAGGGTTCTCAGCGGTTGAATCGTAAGGCTATTCTTCCATAACAAAAATAAAATTAGATCATTAATATGGAAAATTAATACTTAAATACATTACAATTTTTTATTTCCATTCGATAATGGATATTAAACTCAAATGGCTAAGTTCTAAAATATTTGTTAATCTGAAAGTAATATAAGGCAGCGTTTAAAAACTTATGATCTCGCTTATAACTTCTATTTATTTCCATTTGTAGTTATGTAATAGCTGAAATTTGGAAACACATTTGAATTAAGAACAAATATTTCATTTATTTAAGCGTTTGAGAAAGGAAAATTTGAAAAAAGCTCAAACTTTATCAAAGAATTTGGCCTATCAAACATTTTAGAGTCATTAACATGGTTTAAAAGCAATAATGCTCTTTCAATTTAGGAAAAATAGCAAAAATATCTACGAATAATAAAACATATATAGTAGTAAAAATTACTTTTTTTCTGACATAATTCAGAAGTAGAAATATTATTATAAATGATAAAATGGTACATCATATTTTTCGTTAAAATAACTGGACTACAAATAAATAAAGGTTGGAGCTTTCTGAGTAAAATATCTTATTTATAATAATTTTTTATAGAGAAATGAAATTTAAGGGACAGAAAAGGAAAACACATTCAATAGGAAAATACAAAAACGGCTCTGAACTCTGAAAATCTTAACAATTGTGTGCGATATTTTCCTCGGTAATTGAGCCTCGTCAGAGATAACATTGAATCAACATAAATCTCTTTTGCTGGAATCTTTGTTCTCAAACTGTGAGTTCTGTGAGTATAGGTTGGTATATACTGTACTACGTACGACCCTGAATTCCCATATCTCTGAATTTTTGCAAAGCATTATAATCAACGTAAAAGTTCGATCCAAAAATGGAAACTACCATTTGGATTTTTCTCACAAATATATCCAAGGCACTTTTTGTTTTTGTTTTAAAGGATCTCGTTTTTAAAATCAAATACAGCATTTTCAAATGTTTTTAAACTTTTATGAACAAGTATAGTATTAACACAAAAAATTGAGTTTATCAACAAAATGTACATTATATAAAAGCTTTAGTGCATTTTTTAATTTTGCGCGGATCCAGAGAAGGGCTTTAGGAGTGGGGGGGGGGGGCATCGAATAATTCCCCTTCCCCACCACTCTCAAGGGGGAGGTTAATAATAATTTTAAAGTTATTTCTTCGCCTTGAATGTTTATTATAAATTATATAAATATATTAATCATGAATCTTATAAACATATTTAACAAATATTTAAATAGAAACAATGTTTTTATATTTACAAGCTGCGTCTTGTGTGTCATGGTGTAATCATTAATCAACAAGTACAAAATATTCATAAAATTTTCGAAGTCAAGCATAAACTATAAAAAGATTATTTTTAAACAGCAAAATTTATACGTCTATTTCCACTCTTTGCGATATTTATATTTTCGGTTTAAATCCGGGCTGAGGCAGACTTTTTCTTGTTCTTAACAAATTATTTGTTTGAAGTAATCGTTTGAACGAATCAAAATTTGTATTAATTATAAATGCACTCTATTATTTTCAATGCTCTAAGCTGAAGAATAAATCAACAAACTTATAAATTTTCAAAATTATATCGTTTTACGCAATTTTAAGTTAGAAAAATTAAAAATTGAAAGATTACAATTTTTTTAAATTGAGCACTTTTTAAATTAGGAGTTAAATTATTTTAATGTTAATTCGTTGTAAACGAATAATTTTTCAATTGTTATTTCTACATCAAAATTTGTTTTGAAATCTTTTAAAACATTCTCTTAAAACTATATTTTTTTACTAAAAAATCACTTTAAATTTTCCCAGGATCCTTAAAAACCTACATAATTTTATTTCAAAATCTTCAAAAATCTACATTTTATTTTACATTTTTGGGAATCTTCACAAATTTTCAATTATTCTTGAAAAATTTTCAAAACTTCTCAATATCTCTTAAACTTATTCCAATTTTTTCCAGAGTTATAATTGTTCAATTTTTATTTATTCATCGAAATTTGCTTTCGTTTTAAAATATTCTTAAGTATTATGTTTAAATCTATTTTTCAAAATAAAAATCATAAAAATTTTTTCCATGAATATTAAGACAATATTTATATTATCTTAAACCTTTCAAAATCCTTAAAAGCTTCAAAATTTTATTTAAAAACTT
>JAABKJ010013746.1:0-10246 GCA_011634705.1 Andricus grossulariae
GCGCACTTTCACTGCGCACCGCTCAAAGGTTAACTGACGAACTGCAGCGCCACTCACAGGACCTGACCCTATTACCACCTACATTTTTTAGAAGGGGGAACCGAACTTACATATTTTTCCAAAGCTGAGACATTCCAGTTTGAAAAATCGTTTGTGCTTTAAAATCCCCTGTGTGTAAACGGAGGGTTAAAAGTTTTTCTGTTGTTTAAAAATTTATTGACATACGGAAATATTGAATAATTTTTGAAAATTTTCTTAAGAATCTTAGGAAAATTGTATTTGTATATACTTAAAAATAAATAGTTATTCGAAATTTTTATTTTGTATACAAGAATATTTTGTGCCTTAAATTATAATTTTGTTGAAATTTTCCTTTCTTCTTTACTGCAAAATTTCTTTGATTGGAAAATTTATTATTTTGGTTGAAAATTCATTCATTCAAAGTTGGTTTAAACTGTTTTTAATTAAAAATTAGAATTTTTTCATTGTAATAGCAATGATTAAATTTGTCGTTGAAATTAAACTCTCGTGGTCGAAAATTCATCTTTTTTTTGTTTGAAAATTCAACTGATTGGTTGAAACTTTTTTTGTTGTTGAAATTTTAATTGACATACAGAAATACTAAAAAAGTTCAGGAATTTTTTTTAAGAATATTACGAAAATTATATTTATATAAACTAAAAATAAATAAGCTCAACAAATAAATAGTTATTCGAAATTTTTATGTTCTATACAGAAATATTTTTTGCCATAAATTATAATTTTGTTGAAATTTTCCTTTTTTCTTAACTAAAATTTTTGTTTGAATTTAAATTAATTTATTTCGTTGAAAATTCGTTATTTTAAAGTTGATCTTAACTGTTTTCAATTGAAAATTAGAATTTTGTCATTGAAATAGCAATCATTACATTTTTGGTTGAAAATTCAGCATTTTTGGTTGAAGATTAATCTTTTTTTGGTTGTATTCGAGTGTTTGGTGGAAACTTTTTTTGTTGTTGAAATTTTGATTGACATACGGAAAGGATTAAAAAGTCTTCGAAAATTTTCTTAAGAATCTTGCGAAAATCATATATATATAAACTTAAAAATAAATAAACTTAAAAATAAATAGTTATTCGAAATTCTCATTTTGTGTACAAAAATATTTTTTACACTAAATTATAATTTTGTTGAAATTTTTATTTTTTCACTGAAAAATTTCTTTGATTTGAATTATCTTGGTTGAAAATTCATTCTTTCAAAATTTGTTTTAACTATTTTTATTTAAGAATTAGAATTTTTCATTAAAATAGCAATTATTACATTTTTCGTTGAAAATTCAGCTTTTTCGGTTGAAAATTCTTTTTTTTTATTTCGACTGTTTGGTTGAATCAGATCCTTAAAACCGATACAGAAAATATCTATTACTTGAACTAGTCCCAAAGTACACATCTGTACAACCGTTGGCTAACATTTAAAAAAAATTTTGATATCATTTGAAAGGCAAGTCTTCATAGTATTTCACTAACTAATGGAGACATTTTCACAATTTCATTCCTGAAATCTAGTCCCTAAGGTCAAGCATGGTACAAAAAGGTCGTAAAATTAAAAGAATTACCAACTATTTACAGTAATTTTTTACTAAAAATCAATGTGTATCATATTCACAGAAAATTTAGGAATATTTATAAAAATTATTATTATTTTTAATTTTTAAAATTGATGTATACAGAGTACAGTTTTTATTTGAAATTTCACGACAGCTCTTTGTACCATTTTTGACCCTAGGGCATAATCAAGGCAAAATATTCTAAAAATATGTTCACTAGTTATTAAAGTACTACAAAGAATTACCTTTAAAATTGATTTGTCCTTTGAAATCATGGGATATATCTTTATAAAATAAATTTCGTAAAATTTATTTTACAATTATTTACAATTAATTTCCAATTACAACTATTTTACAATTAAAATAAAATTTTAAAAGTGAATGTAAATATAAGTTTTCTGAGATTCTTGAGAATTTGATCTCAAGTCAAAATTTGAAGAAAAAAAACATTCTCAACCTAATAGTTTCATTTTCAGGCAAAAAAGGTTAATTCTCAACGAAAATTATGATAATTGCTATTTCAATAAGAAAAAAATATTTTAAACCAAAAATGGTCCAATTTAACTTTAAGAAAATGAATTCTCAACAACCTGAATAAATTTTCATGTAGAAATGATTTTTGGCCAAGAAAAAAGGAAAATTTCAATCAAATTATAATTTGAGGCAAGAAATATTTTTGTATACAAAATAAAAATTTTGAATAACTATTTATTTTTGAAGTTTATTTATTTTGAAGTTTCTCTAAATATAATTTTCATAAGATTCTTAAGAAAATTTTCAAAATTTTTTTAATATTTCTGTATGTGAACCAAATTTCAACAACAAAAAATTTTAACCAAACAGTCGAATTTTCAACCGAAAAAAATGCATTTTCGAACGAAAAAGCTGAGTTTTCAACGAAAAATGTAATAATTGCTATTTCAGTGAAAAAAATCTAATTTCTAATTTTAAAAAGTTAAACCCAACTTTAAAAGAATAAAATTTCAATCAAAATAATAAATTTTCAAAGCAAAGAAATTTTTCAGTGAAGAAAGAAGGAAAATTTCAACAAAATTATAATTTAAGGCAAAAAATATTTTTGTATACAAAATAAAAATTTCGAATAACTATTTATTTTTAGGTTTATTTATTTTTAAGTTTATATAAATGAAATTTTCGTGAGATTCTTAAGAAAATTTTAAAAGATTTTTTAATATTTTCGTATGTCAATCCAAATTTCAACAACAAAAAAAGTTTTAACCAAACAGTTGAATTTTCAACCGAAGAAAAGATGAATTTTCGAGAAAAAAAAAAACTTAATATTCAACGAAAAATGTAATAATCGCTATTTCAATGAAAAAAAATCTACTTTTTGATTAAAAACAGTTAAAAACAACTTTAAAAGAATGAATTTTCAATCAAATAAAAAAAATCTTAAATTCAGAGAAAAATTTTATTGAAGAAAAAAGGAAAATTTCAATAAAATTATAATTTAAGGAGAAAAATATTTTTCTATACAAAATAAAAATTTCGAAAAACGCTTTATTTTTTAAGGTCTTCTGTTGGCTTATGTTAAGATTATATAAATATAATTTTCACAGGATTCTTGACAAAATTCCACAAAATTCTTCAACATTTCAGATATGTGAAAAAAAATTTCAACAAAAAATATAATTTTCAATCATACACTAACTAATGGAGATATTTTTATAATTTGATTCTTCAAATCTATTCCCTAATGCCAAAAATGGTACAAAAATGTCGTAAAATTTAAAAAATGACCAACTATTTAACATAATTTTGTGAAGAAAAATCAATGTGTATCATATTCGCATAAAATTTAGGAATATTTATAGCAGTAATTATTATTTTTAATTTTGAAAATTGATGTATACAGAGTACAGTTTTTATTTAAAATTTCACTACAGTTTTTTGTACTATGTTTGACAGTAGGGTAGAATCAAAGAAGAATATTCTAAAAATATGTTCATTAGTTATTAAAATACTACAAGTATTACCTTAAAAATTGTTTTGTCCTCTTCTAATCATGGGATATTTCTTTATAAAATAGATTTTGTTTAATTTATTTTACAATTATTTACAATGAATTGCCAATTAAAATTATTTTACAATTAAAATAAAACTGTGAAAATAAATATAAATATAAGTTTTCTGAGATTCTTGAGAAAATTTCTAAATATTTGCTGAAATTTCATATTTTTCAAATCAAAATTTGAACAAGAAAAAACATTTTCAACCTAATAGTTTAATTTTCAGTTAAAAAAGGTTAATTCTCAACAAAAAATGTAATAATTGCTATTTCAATTATAAAAATTTATTTGAAATAAAAAACGATCGAATCTAACTTGAAAGAATGAATTTTCAAAAAAATAAATAAATTTTCATGTGAAAATAATTTTTAGTCAGGAAAAAAGGAGAATTTTAAACAAATTATAATTTGAGGCAAAAAATCATTTTTTAAACTGAATAAAAATTTTGAAATAACTATTTACTTTTGAGTTTATTTATTTTTAAGTAGTAGTATAAACGTTTATTCTTCAGCATGTTGGCCTTAAAAATTGGGTTACCTACACTCTCCTTTTTTTTAAACAATTTTCCTTAAACTAAGCCTTAAAACTAACACCCTTCCATACCTTATCTCTAGGATCGCACGCTTTTATCAACTTGCCTTCCTGGCTTTGCCTCGCTTCGCTTCGTTCGCATGTCCCTACTCTCTCGCTTCCGCGTCTACTACCTAATGCTTATCTTATATTTACAATAATTACATACTACTTATATCTACTTCCTCTCCTATTTACAATCTTTCTATCTACATTCCTCTTCCTCCTTCCTTCTCTTCTTCTCCATCCTGCCCAACACTCCCTTCACCCATGCCACTGCCCTTTTGTCCCCCCTTTTATGCAACCATACCTCCATGCCAGAATCTATTGAAATCCTCCATGCACCCACATCTCATCCCCGCTATAAGCTCCTGACTTCCTTTCTCTCCTTTCTCACACAATTATTGCGCTTTCGCTCGCTGCATAATCCACACATAGTTCCCGTTAAACCTTGACTCTCTTATTCTCTCTTCCCCTGCTGTATTCTCTCTCTCTATGCTCTTCTACCCCCATACCTCTGCTCCATACAATAGCACACTCATCACTAGTGAGTCAAACGATTTCATTCTCCTTTCGAAATCATCTGCGAATAACTTCGTTCCCAACCCCCACACCTGCCTCATCACCACATTTGCCCTCCTTACTCTCTCTTTTATGTGACTATCCACTCCCCCATTACTCCGAAGCACAAATCCCTGGTACACAAACTCTTTCACCTCCTGCACCGCCACTCGCTTCCACCTCCACTCCCCTCCCTTATTCCTCCCACCTCCTTTTCTGAACACCATAACCTTTGACTTTTCCGCATTAAGCCCTAACCTGCTCTTATCCAAATATCTTCTCAACTTCTTCATCATCTCCTTTAACGCCTCCTCACTTCTCGCCAGCAACACTATGTCATCTGCATACGCTAGTGACCAAATTCTAACCGCTCCTAACCTGACTCCTCCTACCACACCGGCCTCCAATTTACTTTTCATATCCGCAATTAAAATCGCAAAAAGCATTAGTCTGAGCGGACATCCTTGCCTTAACCCCCTATCCATCCAGAATCACTCCGAAATCTCCTTCCTTCCTCTTAACTTATCTTTGGTCTCTTTATATATCTCCCTTACCTTCTCGATCAGGCCTCTCTCTACTCCCCTATCCTCTATCGCCTCCCACAACCTTCTTCATCCACCTTCTTTGCAAATTCTCTATCCACCACTTGCTGCAGAACGTAGATATTGTCGATAGTACTCCTACCCGCTCTTAAGCCCGCCTGCGTCTTCGGCAATATTCCTTTCTTCTTGACATCCTTCTGCAGCCTCTCTGCCACCACCATCGTGTATACTTTAAACGTCGTATTCATTAGCGTAATTCCTTTATAATTTTCCTTTCTGTCCCTGTCTTCTTCCTTATACAGTCGCACTATGAACCCTTCTCTCCACCCTGCTAGGAATCCCTCACCCCTTCATACTTTCTTCACTACCTCCTTCAGCCTCTCCCTAACCTCTTGTGTACTGAACAGCCATGCTTCGCTCTCTACCCCATCCAGCCCTGCTGCTTTTGACCTTCTTATCTTTCTTATCTGTTTCTCTATCTCACCATCATCCAACTCCTCCATCTCTGTGTCCCACGTTCTTCTACTCCCACCATCTCTCTTCCTTGTTGCTCCTCCTTTCTCATTTCTGCGTACTCCTCCCTTTTCGCTGTACCCTCTTTCCACTTTCTGTACTTCCTCTTCACCTTCCATTTCATCTTTTTACATTCCTATCCCACCACGATTTGACCATTCCTTACTTATTCTTTTTGAATACCTTCTTTTGCACGCAACCTTTCACTTTCTCTTTTGAATCCTCCCATATCTCTTTCACCGACTCCCCTTTAAAGCGTAGCTTCCCTAACGTCTTCTTATACCTCTCTATCGCCTCCCTCGCCCAGCTCACCCTCTCGCCCGTCGACCCTTCTTCCCCCCTTGCCTTCCGCCGCTCTCACCCCTCATAAACAGCCCTAATGGCTGATGGTCTGATTCTACCCTCCCCACCTTACTTACATATGTGTATTATCCCTCTTCATCCCCAGTTGCCGTACCATTCGCCACCGCCCAGCATCTATCCTCCATTCAGTCCCTTAGAATCTCCCCCTCCTTATTTATTCTCTTGTCCTTCGACTTACTTTCGAAGCTCTCCCCTTCCCTGTAAATACCCCCTTCCCTCTTCATCCTTGTATTAAAGTCCCCACCCAGTACCACCATACCCTCCTCTCTTTTACCTAGCAAGTCTTCTACCCTTTTTTTAATTTTTTCCACACCATCCTTATTGTACACTGTCACAAACTTACGCTTTCCCCTCGTATATTTACTTCTCTCATTTGCACTCCCTCCCCCTCTCCCTCTCCATGAACTACTTCATCTAATTCTTCTCTCACACCCGTTATAATTCCCCCACTAGCTCTTCCTTTCTTCTACATTCTGACCGCCTCCTGGAGTCTCCACCTATTCCCCCTTGGCAGCTTTGGCTCTATTCTATCCCATTCCTTTTTTTCTACCCACGTCTCTACCATTCCCGCAACATCAAACTCTTGGATATACCTCCAGAACTCCTTATCCTTCTCCTTTACCCCTGTTACTTTCCAGTACAGCACCTTCACTACTCCTCTACCCTGCAATACGCCCACCCCCCTACTTCCCACGAAACAAATTCCCCTGCACTTCCTGCGACACCTTTTTCTCCTCGTCCCACATCCATATTTTCTCGTCTATTCTTATTTTCTGATATCCTACCTTCGCCGATCTCCCTTCCCTCCTCTCTCTCCTAGCCCTGTCTTACAGCATTCTCTGCACATCCCTTTCCTTTCTCGTCAAATCGTGATCGATGAAAACTCCCTTGTCCTTTATCCTACTCGTATTTCGCATTACCCTCAACTTTCCTTCATAGCTCTCCGTCCTTTCCTTCCACCCCCTAATCTCCTCTTCCATCTGCTTTATTTTAACGTCTTTTTCTTTCCTACCCCTCTCTAACCCTTCTACTGTCTCCCTCAGCTTTTTCATCTCCTTTTCCCATTTTTCATCTCTGATTCCCAAGTCATCCCTCATGCCTCTTATCTGCTCCTTAGTCCCCCTTATGTCCTCCCTCAGCCCCCTGATATCGCCTAACAGCAACCCCAGAGCCCCCTTCTGTGACTTTCTCTCCATTTTTTGCGGGGGGTGAGCTACGTGTCCTCCCGCTTTTTCAAACAGACTCTCTACTTCGCTTTTCTCCGGACTCTCTTGGCTGTCTTTCTTCCTCTTCAAGAGATCCTCCCCGTCACTTGCGCTTGACACTCTCTCTCTCTTACCTTTTTGCTTCTTTCGTTTCCACCGTTCCGTTTTCTCCCTCTCCCCACCCCGCCGCTCGAAACCCGACAACACGCTGTTGGCCGTCGTGGCAATGGAAAATTTCCTCCCCGTAAATTTCACTATCAGCACCGCCAGCGCTCTCACTGCCCACCTTCCGTTCTGCCGTCGTTAACTGGGACCTCTCCATGCAGTCCCCTCCGCAACAGACAAATGTCCCTGGAGAATGATGCCGACTATTACCGCCAAATTTTCCCTTTATTTCCCTTTTTTTCAATTCCTCACGGCTCTTGCATACACCTCTTTCTCTCCTTTGAGAGCCCCCAACTCTGCGGGAACCACCCTTGACCCCTGGAAGGCCCCAGACTCCTGACCACATACTCCCCCGACTTCTTGCCAACCTAACCTCACTCTCCCTGAAAAGCTAAATCCCACCTCACACCCTCGCTGAAAATCCCTTTTTATCTCCCCAATTCAACCCACCTACCCACCTCGTCGGCTTCCACCCTCACACTCCACTCGCACATGTATGTCAATGAAAATTTAAACAACAAAAAAAGTTTTAACTGAACAGTTGAATTTTCAACCAAAAAAGGATGAATTTTCAACCAAAAAAGATAAATTTTTAACGAAAAATGTAATAATTGATATTTCAATAAAAAATTCTAATTTTTAATCAAAAACAGTTCAATTTCATTTAAAAAAAAAATGAATTTTCAACCAAATAAATACATTTTCAAATCAAACAAATTTTTCAGTGAAGAAAAAAGAAAAAAATTTTCGAAATTTTAATTTAAGGCGCAAAATATTTTTTTATACAGAATGAAATTTTGAAATGACTATTTATGTTTCAAGCTTTTTAAATGCTTATTTTAAGGTTATATAAATATATTTTGATAGGCTTCTGTTTCCGGTACCGAATGGTAAGGTACGCGTCTTTGTACTGTGCTATCTTTTTTGGTTTTGGCGACGGGCATGGAGTATGATTGAGGTGAAAGATAGTAAGGGAGGTGAGTGTAGTGAAGGGTGTGTGCGATAGTGTGAGGGAGCTTTTTTGTAAGGTTCAAAGGGTTAAGAGGGAAGTTGACAGCGCTAATTTGGAGGTTAGTTGCCAAGGATGGAAAAGAGAGAGGGAAGACAGAGGACAGCAGAACGGTAAGGTAGGCACTATGCCAGCATGTTTGTAATGAGGAGTCTAGTGGGGTCCAGCAGAGGGCAGCAGCAGGTAGAAAACAACCCCGGTGCTGATGATCTCGCGGAGTTTGGCGAAACATGGAGGGGGAAGGGTGATGCCGGAGATAGTACCGATGATGGCGAGGTGTAGTTTACTACGCCAGGGAACTTGGGGTCGGAAGAAAAGGAAGGGGGAACAGCTGACAGAAGGACTCGAGGCAGGTCATCAAATCGAGATCTGCTTAATTGATCTAGATCTGGTAGCTTAGGATCGAGACAGATTTTTGAGAAATGGAGAGAAGGGGGAGAGTTTACGGATAAAAGCGATGAGGGGGACAAGACGAAAGACAGTAAAAGATCAAGGGAAGAAGAGGGGGATGAGCAGGGAGGAGGGAAGATGCGGAAAAAGTTTAGGAAGGAGTCTCCACCGAAGAGGAATAAGGTAAAAGGGAAAGTCGATCTAGAGCGTTTGTAAAATCTCATTTGAGGGTTTCGAGAGGAAAGGAACCGAAGTCTGAATGGCATTCAAAAGCGAGGGGATGAGGTTTGGGTGGAAATGAGGAAAGTTAGAGAGAAGTGGGAAGATGGGAGCTGGTGTGGCGGCAAGAAAAAGATAAGGTTTGGAAGCAGTTGGAGGATATTGAGAAAAAGCAAAGGATGAATAAGAAAAAGGAAAATGTGATATGGAGAAGTTGGAAGAAAGAGTGAGAAAGCTAGAATGTAAGTCTCAGGATATGAAGAAAGGGGATGAAGAGATCAGAGAAAGAGAGAGAATAAAAGAAGTGAATGAGAGCGTTTGCCTAGAAAATGTGAGAATGAAGACAATATTGAGAGTTAGAAAGGAAAATGGAAGTAGAAGAGAAGACGAAATGAAGTAGAAATATAGTGATCAGAGGAATGAAAGTGGATAGTGAATCAGGAAGAGAAGATGTGAAGAAGTTGATAAGGAAATTGGGGCAAAAGTGCACGTGGAAGAGGTAAATGGAGTGGGAAGGAAGGATGAAGGTAATTTTAGCACCTACAGTGGCAATCACATTATTATTAGGAATGAAATATTTCATAACGGAAATCGATCATATCGCATCTAAAAATTTAAAATCCAAAAGGGGAGTTTGATGAAAGAGAGCACGAGCTTTTAAAAAGTTGAAAAGCCAATACTGTAACGCATGCCATTTAGGAAAAACGAAATATTTAACTATTGTAGATTATTATTTTTTTTAATTTCAAGGGAAGTTCTATTTTTTATTGAGACGACTGAGACCGGCTACATATAAAATTTGAAACCTACAAAATTAATTAATTTGTTACAATTGTGAATAAAAATTACATAAAGTATACCGTATATTATTAATAACAAATCTACCTACCTGTGCTGTAATATAATTTGTAACACATCTCTTTCTTTTTAATTAACTCATTTATCTCAATTCTTGAGATCTGCATATTTATAAATAGAGGTTAGGAAACAGAAAATAAACCGTCCAACCTGATCCACGCGCATATAAGCAGTCGTACACTCCTCTATTGTACCGTACGGGAATGATGCGAGAAAATTGATGAAGTTTAGCC
>JAABKJ010013747.1:0-10246 GCA_011634705.1 Andricus grossulariae
CATTTTCAATTTTCTTCAAGCTTCAACAGTTGAAGATTCAATCTCCAATTTTATTAAATTTGCAACAGTTGAAAATTTAATTTTTAATTTTGTTCTACTCCCAACAATTTAGTTTTTCATTTTCTTCAAGTTTGAACAGTTCAAAAATTTAATTGTCAATTTTCTTACATTTACAACAGTTGAAGATTCCATTTTTAATTTCGTTCTAGTTTCTAAAAATGAATTTTCATCTGTTAAAGACTTAATTATCAATTTTCAACAGTTGAAGATTCAATTTTTAATTCTGTCCTATTCCCAACAATTTACTTTTTCATTTTCTTCAAGTTTCAACAGTTGAAAATTCAATTTTCTTAAATTTAGAACAGTTGAAAATTCCATTTTTAATTTCGTTCTATTTTCAAAAAATGAATTTTCATCTGTTAAAGATTCAATTATCAATTTTCTTCCATTTTCAATTTTCTTCAAGCTTCAACAGTTGAAGATTCAATCTCCAATTTTATTAAATTTGCAACAGTTGAAAATTCCATTTTTAATTTTGCTACATTTTCAGCAATTGAATGTTCAATTCTCTTCAGTTCTAAACAGTTGAATTTTCAACTGCTGAAAATTGAAAAAAATTCCATCGTTGCAAATAAAACAAAATTGAATATAATAATAATATACGAGTTTATATTAATATTATTTTCTTTTTTCTTTTTCTTTCTTTTTCAATTTTTTTTAATACTTTTTTTTTAATATCGAAGAACTGCAAAGTGAATGAGTAATAAAAAAAAAGTGAACTAACGGTCAAGGCCTCCGATGTATTTCATAGTAATTTCACAGTGTCCCCACACTGCAGAGACGATAGGGTGCAATTTTCTTCCTTTAAGTCCTCTAAATGCTACTCCAAGGTACTGGCCATCGACTACGAATGCTAGCGTTCCTTCGTCCATATCCAGAACCACTGAAAAATTAATTTCAACTGTTAATTATTCCATTTTTTTGTAATCATTCAATTTTTTATCGAGATAAAAGAATTAAAAATCCGCTTAACCATAGTAGATTTTACCACACATTACAAGGCTCGGATCGATTTGAAGGCCTTCAAAAAATCACATAAAATTGCAAAATTACGAAAAAATATTTAAAATCTCAAACTTGCAATTTGAAAAAAAAGAGGAAAACTTTGAATATGAATTCAAACAATTAGAAATTGTTCAAAATTAATTAAAATTTAAACTAAGTAGCGAAAACATGAGAAAAACTTTTTCACCATCAAAAAAGAATTTTCAATCCATAAACACGCATTTTATATCCCGAACAATAAATTTTTAACAAAACAGTTGAATTTTTTACCAACGAATTTGTTTTTTAAACAAATTGATTGAATTTTTTTTTAATCAAAAGTAAAATAAACTTTAACAAAATAGATGAATTTTCATCCAAATAGTTGAATTATCAAGCAGAAAGGCCTTTTTTTTAAAGGCGATTGAATTTTAATCAAAAAAAGATATTTTTAACCAAAAAAGAGGAATTTTCTATCATAAATGAGAAATTTTCAATCCAAAAAGCTAAAAAAGATTAAATTTCTTCAAAATTATTACATTTTTAACGAAATAGTCGAAATTTAACAAAAAAAAGGAAACTTGCAACCAAAAATAATTTAAATGATAAAAAATTTAATTTTTGAATAAATAGTTGGACTCTCAATCAAAAGAGATGATTTTTTAACAAAATTGATGCATTTTTACCTAAATAGTTGAATTGTCAAGCAAAAAGACGAATCTGTTAGACGAAAGTCGAATTTTCAACATAAAAAAGTTATTTTCAACCAAGAACGATGGTTTTTCTATCATAAAAGAGGAATTCTTAATCCAAAAAGACGTATTTTCTTTCAAAAAGGCTAATTTTCAACAAAACAGTTAATTTTTCGTCCAAAAAAGATAAATTTTCAACAAAAAAGGTTATTTTTGACCAAGCAAAATGTAGTTTTAACCAAAGAAGATGATTTTTCTATCATAAAAGAGGAATTTTTAATCCAAAAGGATGTATTTTCTTTTAAAAAGACGGATTTTAAACAGAACAGTTAAATTTTCGTCCAAAAAAGATGAATTTTCAACAAAAAAGGTTATTTTCAATCAAGAAAGATTAATTCTCAACCAAAGAAGATTATTTTTTTTATCATGAAAGAGAAATTTTCAATCCAAAAGGCTAAGTTCAACAAAAAAGTTAAATTTGTGACCAAAAAATATGAACTTTGAACCAAATAATTAAATTTTCTTATTGGGTTCCATTAACTCAGTTCGAATTTAAGTGAAAAAACGAGAAAAAGGAAAAGTTTCTCAAAAACAGGGGGAAAAAGTCGCATTTTTTAAAAAAAGTCGAAAAAAGTCGCACAATCCCAGCCCTGCATTGCAAAGGATTGCAGTAGATAAAGTTTCTATATCAATATTCCTACCTTACCGACTTCGATACCGTTTCTACAGTTTGAGTGGTTCGTGTCCGTGCTAAGTTTCTAGAATATTTTTTTGACCACGTCATAAAATTATGCTGCGTAATTGTGATAAACGAATTTTGCGTAAAAAACTTCAAGATTATTTAGATTTGTAATTATTTTTACGTTACAAAACTATATTCCAGACTTGTTGATTAAAATGTAGAACCTTTCAGAACTTTAAGATAAAGTGGAAGATATACTCAGGATTCTTAACGCTTTATTTCTTCAAATTTCTTTCTTACCCATGCTATTTGATTTACTTTAAATATTTTTTTATTTTAATTATATCTCCCTCTTTATTTAAAAGTTCTAAAAGGTTCTACATTATAATCAACACGCCTAGAGACGTCTCTCATTAATAATCTAAATAACCTTGAGCTCTTTACGCAAAATTCGTTTCTCACAATTACGCTTCATAATTTCATGCCGTGATCAAAAAAATATTCGAAAACGTTATATCCTAGACGTGTTGATTATAATGTAGCACCTTCTAGAACTTCAAGATAAAGAGGGAGATATAATCAGGATTCTTAACGCTTTGTCTCTTCAAATTTCTTTCTTACCCATGCTATTCGATTTACTTTGAATATTTTTTTATTTTAATCACATCTACCTCTTTATTTGAAAGTTCCAGAAGGTTCTATATCATAATCAATACTTCTAGAGACGTACGTGATTAATAATCTAAATAACCTTGAAGCTCTTTACGCAAAATTCGTTTCTCACAATTAAGCTGCATAATTGTATGCAGTGATAGAAAAATATTCTAAACCGTTATATTCTAGACGTGTCGATTATAATGTAGAACCTTCTAGAACTTTAAGAAAAAGAGGGAGATATACTGAGGATTCTTAACGCTTTATGTCTTTAGATTTCTTTCTTACTCATGCTATTCAATTGACTTTGAATATTTTTTTATTTTAATATCTCCCTCTTTATTTTACAGTTTTAGAATGTTCTACATTACCATAAACACGTCTAGAGACGTCTGTCATTAATAGTCTAAATAACCTTGAAGCTGTTTACGCAAAATTCGTTTCTCACAATTACGTAGCCTAATTTTATGACGCCCTCAAAAAAAGCTTATAGAAACTTAGTACGGACACGAACCACTTAAGCTCTAGACTGTTCTCAAAGTCGGTAAGGTAGGAATCTTGATATAAAAATCATCAGATTGCAGTGGAATGTCAAATTATGTGATTCTACACCAGATTGCAGAATATGATTATATTTTTTCGTCGAATGAAGAGAACTTACCTAGGAATTTGTCGGGAACAATGAACGACTCGTCAGGTTTGAGGAGGGCGGGATAGGTGGTCCCATTACTATTCTTGGAATCGTGATAGAGTTTATTTCTACCAAGGTCCCAACCCCAACTAAGTTCGTTGTTGCCAACGAGGCTTTGATAACCGACGCTGTGAAGAGGTGCGTCGCTCGTCGCGACGCCGACAACTGCGTGGGTTCCACGTTGTCTCGTACTCCAGTGCAACTCCCACACATGCATGCCCTTTGTATATCCTACTTTCCCCCGTATACAGTCTGTACTTTGTGCTACGGGGTGACGATGGAAGGTTAATTTATCATCTTCCTGCAAAAGAAAACATCAAATTAGACAATTATTATTTATATTTATACAACAAAATAGGGAAAAAGGTTACATGAATTTTTCAATGTTGCTGCAATGTTGCTTGACAACATTGCTCTAATATTTAAAATTCGTGTAATCTTTCCCTTTAAATATTAGAGCAAAGTTGCTGCAATGTTGCTTGCAACATTGGCAACATTGCTGTGTAATATATAAATGTCTTCTGATATTGCTTTGTTGGAAAGTTTACGGCGCTTGAGATCATCCCCTTCCTTTTCCCCTTCAACATTGTTGCAACATTGCAGCAATATTTATTGGGAGATGCCATTCAGACATCAGACTTCACAGCCCAAAATGATCTTCGACCAAAAAAGATAGATTTTCAACCAAAAGGTCGAATTTTCAAACAAAAAATATAAAACTTTAACCTAGAAACAAATAGTTGAATTTTTAAGCCAAAATATGAATTTTTTACTAGAGAATTGAATTTTCAACCAGAAATGGTGATTTTTCAACAAAAAAGTTCATTTTCAACCAAGAAAGATGAATTTTCAATCCAAAAGGAACAAGTTTTCTATCCAAAAAAGACTAATGTTCAACAAAATAATTGAATTTTTATCCACAAAAGATTTTATGCCAAAAAATATAAATTTTCAAGAAAATCGTTGAGTTTTCAAGCCAAAACGTCGATTTTTTTAAGAAAACTGATGACTAAGAAACCAGAACAGATTATTTTTGAACAAAAAAGTTCATTTTCAACCAAGAAAGATCAATTTTAAACCAAAGCTAGAGACGAATTTTCAACAGAACTCTCAAATTTGCAACAAAATACTTGAAATTTCATGTAAAAAGACGAATTTTTCAGGGAACAGCTAAATTTTGTACAAAAAAGGTAATTTTCAACCAAGAAATATGATTTTTCAATAAAAAAGAGGAATTTTCTATCCAAAAGAACAAATTTTCTATCCAAAAAGACGAATATTCAACAAAACAGTTGAATTTTCGACCGAAAAATATAAATTTTTAATAAAATAATTCAATTTTAAAGAAAATAGTGGAATTTTCAATCTGCTGAAATTAATTTTCAATCAAATGATGGATTTTTTAAACGAAAAAGAATAAACTGTAACTGAAAATCCAAAAAGATGAATTTTGTAAAAGACAGTTGAATCATCAACCAAAAAATTTGAATTATCAACAGAAAAGTTTATTTTTAATCAAGAAAGATAAATTTTTTAACCAAATAGTTTAAAATTCAAGCTAGAGACGAATTTTCAACAAAAAGTCGAATGTTTAACTAAATAGTTAAATTTTCATTTCAAACAGACGAACTTTTCAGAAAAAGTTGAATTTTCTATAAAACGTTTATTTTTCCATCCAAAAGAACAAATTTTCTATCCAAAAAGATGAATCTTCAATAAATAATTTAAATTTTATAGCGAAAAAGATGACTTTTCAACGAAATGATTGATTTTTTAATAAAATAATTAAATTTCCAAAAAAATAATCGATTTAGTATCCAAATAACTGCAATATTTATTGGGACAGGTCATTAATATATTGCAGCAACATTGCTACAATGTTGTTGCAACATTGTGCCATGATTAATGGAGATATGATATCGATATGTTTGCCGCAATATTAATTGGGACAGGGCATTAATATATTGCAGCAACATTGCAATAACGTTGCAGCAACATTGCAGCAATGTTTTTTTTGCAATATATGAATGACATCTTCCAATAAACATTGTTGCAACCTTGCAGCAATATTGGGAAAATGTTTGTTTTTTGCAATATATGAATGACCTCTTCCAATCAACATTCTTGAAACATTGAAGCAATGTTGAGTGGTATAGGGCATTGAAATATTCAAGCAACATTGCAAAAACATTGGTCCAATACTACAAAAACATTGGTCCAATACTGCAACAACATTGCAGCAACTTTGCAATATTTATTGGGACAGGGCATTAATATATTGCAGCAACATTGCAACATGTTTTTGCAATATATGAATGACCTCTTCCAATCCACATTGCAGCAATGTTGAGTGGGACAGGATATTGATATATTGCAGCAACATTGCAACGACCTGGCTGCAATATTGCAAGAATGTTTAAATGTTATAATCCAATAAACATTGTTGCAACATTACAGCAATATTAATTGGGACAGGACATTAATATATTGCAGCAACATTGCAGCAACATTACAGCAACGTTTTTTGCAACATATGAATGACATCTTTCAATAAACATTGTTGCAACATTGCCGCAATGTTCAGTGGGACAGGACATTGATATATTGGAGCAACATTGCAACAATATTGCTGCAATGTCTGAAATTTATATTCCAATAAACGTTGTGACAACATTGTAGCAATATTAATTGGGATAGGATATTAATATGTTGCTGCAATATTAATTGGGACAGGACATTAATATATTGCAGCAACATTGCCATAAAGTTGCAGCAATGTTTTTTTTGCGATATATGAATGACCTCTTCCAAATCAATATTGTTGCAACATTGCAGCAATGTTGAGTGGGACAGGGCCTTGAAATATTAAAGCAACATTGCAAAAACATTGTTCCAATACCGTAGGAACATTGCTGCAATATTGCAACAACATTGCTGCAATATTGCAACAACATTGCTGAAACATTGCAGCAATGTTAAGTGGGACAGGACATTGATATATTGGAGCAACATTGCAGCAATATTGTAAAAATGTTTTTTTGCAATATAAGAATGACCTCTTCCAATCAACATTGCAGCAATGTTGAGTGGGACAGGGCCTTGAAATATTAAAGCAACATTGCAAAAACATTGTTCCAATGCCGTAGGAACATTGCAACAACATTGCTGCAATATTGCAACAACATTGCAGCAAAGTTGCAAGGAAGGAATTAAATTAGGTAGACTTGAAGATCTGAAGAAATGCACACACCTTAACGAAAATATTTAAACTTCGGTCTTCGGCATTCCAACTGTGGTGTACTTGGGTTTCCCGAGAAGCAGGCGGCATGTCCAAAAGGACATCCAGACGGGCAGGTCTGGAAAAGTCTTGTGCCAGTTCCCTCGGTATGACTTGTTTATATCCTACTGCAGCGCCTCCACCGACGCCAATTCCTCCTTGTGCCGCGGCACCGCTGTCGCGCGTCACGCTCTTCACGCCACCTGCAAATTCATTACATTCATTAGATTTTGGAATTGAGTGAATCAGGAGAGAATTCAAGTGAATTCAAATGAATTAAAAAAAAATTCAAGATCCAAAATATTTTATTCATTTCAGTATAATTTGAGTGTAGAAGAATTCCAAAGTATTCGATGATCCAAAGTATTCAAATGGATTCAAGATGAATTTAAAAGAATTCAGTGTGAATTCGAAGGAATACAAAAGAATTGAAAAATATTTTTATTTTAAAAAGTACATAAAAATAGGTTTATATTAGTTAGAAATCCATTGTATAGTGACTATTCCTTGAATTCATTAATTTGGAATTTAATGAATTGAGCTAGAATTTAAGTGAATTCAAAAGAATTAAAAATAATTTAGGATAAATTAATGAGAATTCAGCGTGAATTCCTAAAAAATTCCAATGAATTGAAAAACTTTTTAAAATTCAAAATTTTCCATTGATTCAAGTAAAATTTGAGTGCGCTTAGAAGAATTCAAAGGAATGCAAAAGAATTCAAAAATATTTTCATTTTGAAGTCACTTTATCTCTAAAAAGTGACTAAAAAATTTAAAAAATCTAAAATATTCAATACTTTACTGTAAAATGGGCGTGAATTTAGAAGAATTTAAAAGTATTCGACGAAAATCATTCGGATCAAGATGAATTTTAAAGAATTCTGGTTGAATTCAAAAAAATACAAAAGAATTCAAAAGATTTCAAAGGAATACAGAGGTATTGAAAAATATTTATATTTTAAAAAGTTACTATCGTAACTTCATCTTTAAAAAGTGACTAAGAATTAAAAAAAAAATTTTTTAATTAAAAATAATTAATAGATTTCAGTAAAATTGTAGTGAATTGAGAAGAATTTGAAAGTATTCGATGAACATTTTACGGATTCCAGGTGAATTTGAAAGAATTCTGGTTGATTTCAAAAGAATTTAAGGAAATACAAAAGAATTCAAAGGAACACAAAAGAATTCAAACGATTTCAAAGGTATACAGAGGAATTGGAAAATATTTTTATTTTCAAAAGTGACTATAGTGACTTTATCTTTAAAAAATGACTAAAAATTTTGAAAATCCAAAATATTCCATAGATTTCAATAAAATTGGAAGCGAATATAGAAGAATTTAAAAGTATTCGATGAAAATCTTACGGATTCAAGGTGAATGTTAAAGAATCCTGGCTGAACTCTAAAGAATTTAAGGGTATACAAAAGAATTCAAAAGAATACAAAAAAGAATTCAAAAGATTTCAAAGGAATACAAAAGAATTCGAAGGAATAAAGATGAATTGAAAAATATTTTTATTTTAAAAAGTTATTATAGTGACTTTATCTTTAAAAAGTGACTACAAAGCTTAAAAAATCCACAATATTCCATAGATTTCAATAAAATTGGGAGCGAATTTAGAAGAATTTAAAAGTATCCGATGAAAATCTTACGGATTCATGGTGAATAATAATTCTAGTTGAATTCAAAATAATTCAAGGGAATAGAAAAGAATTCAAGGGAATAAAAAAGAATTTAAGAGATTTTAAAGGAATACAAAGGAATTGAGAAAAAAAAATTTTTTAAGTGACTATAGTGACTTTATCTTTAAAAAGTACATAAAAATAGGTTTATATTAGTTAGAAATCAATTGTATAGTAACTATTCCTTGAATTCATTAATTTTGAATTTAGTGAATAAGGTAAAATTCAAAAGAATTTTAAAAATTTAGGATAAATTAATAAGAATTCAGTTTGAATTCCAAAAAAATGCTAATGAATTGAAAAAAAATTCAAAATCCAAAATATTCCATTGATTTAAGTAAAATTTGAGCTTAGAAGAATTCAAAGAAATACAAAAGAATTCAAGAGAATTCAAAGGAATACAAAATAATTCACAAATATTTTTATTTTAAAAAGTGACTGTAGTGATTTTATCTTTAAAAAGTGACTACAAAGTTTAAAAAATCCACAATATTCCATAGATTTTAGTAAAATTGACGTGAATTTAGAAGAATTCAAAAGTATTCGATGAAAATCATACGAATTCAAGATGAATTTTAAAGAATTCTGGTTGAATTCAAAAGAATTTAAGGGAATACAAAAGAATCCAACGAAATACAAAGGAATTAAAAAATATTTCTATTTCTAAAAATGACTGAAAAGTGCATAAAAAAAGTTTAAATTAGTTAGAAATCAATTTTATAGTAATTTTAATAACTTTAATTTAATAAGACTATTTTGAATACATTTAAAACGTTACAGTGATTATACTAACCGAAGCACAAAAAGTAACTAAAGTTAAAAAAATAATAATTTAAAGGAATGCATCAGAATTCAAAGGAATACAAAAGAATTCAAACGATTTCAAAGGAATACAGAGGAATTGAAGAAAATTTTTATTTTAAAAGTGACTAAAAAATTCAACAAATCTAAAATATTCCAGATTCCATAGAATTCAAAGGAATACAAAGGAATTCAAAGGATTAAAGATGAATTGTAAAATATTTTTATTTTAAAAAGTGACTTTACCTTTAAAAAGTGACTAAAAATTTTTTAAAATCTAAAATATTCCATAGATTCCATAGAATTCAAAGGAATACAAAGGAATTCAAACGTATACAAAAGAATTCAAAGGATTAAAGACGAATGATAAAATATTTTTATTTTAAAAAGTGACATTATCTTTAAAAAGTGACTAAAAAATTCAAAAAATCTAAAATATTCTATAGATTCCATAGAATTCAAAGGAATACAAAAGAATTCAAAGGTATACAAAAGAATTCAAAGGAATAAAGATGAATTGAAAAATATATTTTTTTTTTAAATTGACTATAGTGACTTTATCGTTAAAAAGTGATTACATTTTTTTTTTAATCCAAAAATTCCATAGATTTCAGTAAAGTTGGACTGAATTTTGAAGAATTTAACAGTATTCCATGAAAATCATACGGTTTCAAGGTGAATTTTAAAGAATTCTAGTCGAATTCAAAAGGATTTAAGGAAAT
>JAABKJ010013748.1:0-10245 GCA_011634705.1 Andricus grossulariae
ATCCACACATTACTACTATCCAACCGAGCAATTCACGCCTACCCCGAAAGGGAAACGGCTTAATGATATAATAAAAAGTACCAACGATGGCGACACTAGACTAAGTTATATTATTGAGAGAGTTATGACCTTGTTTGCTTAATGAAATTCCCGAATCAAAATATAAAACTTTTAACATGGAATGCAAATTCTATCAAATTCAAAATTCATGACCTAAAAGAAGTAATTAGAAATCTAGATTAAGATATAATTGGTATAAGTGAAACCAGTATTGATCACAAGTTCAAGCTTAAGGTACCTAACTACTAAATTTATAGAGCAGATAGAAATAGTGCCAGAGGAGGAATAGCTCTCCTAATCAACAATAGAATTAAACATAAGTTAATTAAAGTGCCCAAACTCGTTAATATGGAAGCTTTTGGCATTGCAATTGATACAGGTAACAGTAATATTGTTTTTATACAAGTCTTCTTTCCTCTCAAGAACACAATTTGTAAAAGTGGCCTAACAAAAATATTTCATTTAAATTCCAAAGTATTAGTAAGGGGTGACTTAAAAGCAAAAAATGTCCAATGCAATTGTTTCACAAATAATGCAAGTGGGAAAGAGCTAATCAATACATGTATTGATCAAGGTGTCACAATTGCTGCTCCAGAACTTCATACATACTTTCGCAAAAATGGGAGACACAGTATTCTCGATTTATTATTATTAAAAAACATAACAAATTATGTAAGATCCACAACTTTGCAAATCTTGAATTAAGATCATAATACTGATGTGATCAATATCAATACCAAAGCAAATTTAGTACATGCTCAAACAATATACGATTACAGAAATGCTAACTGGGATGGCTTTAGAAAATAAATTTATCAAAACATGAAATTAAATTTTTATATTAAATCTAGACATCATATAAAAGATAAAGTAAATGAGCTTACTGAAATTGTCAGTAAAGCACCCATAATAAAAATAGGATCTCACTAATCACTTAAAAGAATGTATAAATGCCACCACTTGTCATAGGTAATAGAAATTTGCTTCAAAAACGAAGAGAAAGCTTTAGTGATGGTGAATCATTTTTCTTCTGTTAGCACGTCTATTAAAAATCTTGGCCCGCAAGACCACAATAAGAAAGTATCTAGAACCGAGAACAAATTAGAAAAAAATTGATAATATCTGATAAAATTGATTATGTATCTCCTACTGAAATTGGTAAAGTAGTTAAAATTAAATAATAAGATTAAAAATAAAAAGTCACCAGGTCATAATGAAATTACTTCTATTATTTTAAAAAACCTTACACACAAAGTTCTAGTTATGCTAACTAATATTGTAAATGGAATGCTTCAACCAAGTCTTTTTCCAAAGCTGCGGAAGAAAGTGAAAGTGATAGATATACCCAAATCAAATAAGAACCCTACACTTATGTCTAGTTATAGGCCGATAAGTCTCCTCTTCCAACTAAGTAAAGAAGTGGAAAGATTAATTAAAATAAGAATCGATACATTCTTAGAAGATAAACATATAATAACAAATGAACAGTTTGGCTACAGAGTAGGTCATAGCACAGTAGATCAATTAATGATGCCGACTAACCACATAACTGATAAATTTAATAATAAAATGCATACTGGGGCACTATTCTTCGATGTTGAATAAGCTTTTTATACTGTTTGGACTAACCGATTGATCTATAAACTCATACAATATTGGTTCCTTCTTTACCTTACATTTATCATGAGCTCATACATTAGAAATAGGGAAATGTTCGTAGAAATAAGGAATGTTGAATCTCTACGTAGCATTACCAATGATAGAGTACCTCAAGGCTCTGTTCTTGGAACACTATTATTCTTCATACAACTAAATGATGTACCTGTTACCAAAAATATAAATAGAGGACTATTCTCTTACGACAAAACCTTATTCACGTCTACTTATAGAATAGATACTATAATTAATAGACTGCTAAATGATGCGAGTAAATTAATTAATTATTTAATTAATTAATAAAATAAAAATCAATGTAACAGCACAAAAGCTATCATTTTGACAAAGCATTGACCGGTTATACATGACGTAATTAAAATGCAGGATATATTTTTTAATTGGTCTGATAATGTTCTCTGCCGAGTTAAATCGAGACATTAAATTAAATTTATATAACAAGCTCATAATTTACAAAATGATAGTCAGACCTGTTAGCATATATGCTTGTCCAGCGTGAAGTTCCACCTGCGATACATTCTATAAAATATTGCAAGTAGTTCAAAATAAATTTTTATGATTTATAGGTCAATCCAACAAGTATTTCATGGTACGGGATATGCACGAATGTTTACATGTCGAATACATAAAAGATTATGTCAAGCAAATTACTGAGAAATACTTCGATAGGATCTCTAACCATGGTAATACTTTAGTGAAGAATGTAATGCATGAACCTTCACTTTTCAAACATAAAAGAATATTGCATATATTGCATGATGCTAGATGATTGCAAAAAAATGCTCACTCTCACCCTTAGGCAGTTGTTAATATTCAATAAACTTTTGTGTTATCTGGTTCTTTTGTTATTAGTTTTTCCAGAAAACTAATCTATATGTAATTATTAAATAAAAGTCTGTTTTTTTATAATATAGTTTATATTAAGATGAGAATAAATAAATAAGTTCTAACTCATTATTCATTGTTCGATTAACGGTTATATAAAATTACACTTACATTTCCTATTTAACCTTTAAGTATGGACGTGCGGTCTCACAGAGCGCTCCGTGGTTCTAATATGTGAGTCCTTTCCCCCCGGCCTTCATCGAGGTTTCCATTATTAGTAGTTTTAGTTTTAGTTGTGCTTTCGCCGAAGTAGGTGGAAAACGTATAGTCCTACGCGTAATTGGTGAATGATATCAATTGAAAGCTCATAGGTGGTCCCTGGGACCGCACGTCCACGGTAGCATCACAATTTATATTTCCGTTTTAAATTGTTCCAAGGTATTTAAAACGCAAGATATCACATTCAAATAAACTTGAGCTTGGCGCAGATACCCCAGAGTACTGAACGCGACCGTCTCAAAAAAATTTTACGTCTCGATTATCATTTTAGCAAAAAATAACAAATTAGTATAGACGTATGGACGTGTGGTTTCCCAGACCGCACCAATCGTCTGATATGTGGGTCCCTCTTCCCACTGTTGTAAAAGATTACTAATGATAAAAGTTGATAAAATTGATTTATTTATTACTTATTCCAATACCCCTTATTTTTTGAGGAGAGATTCACAGAAATATTATAAATTATCGAAATAAACTGTCAAAAATCACTGAAAATAACGTCACGTAATATGTAGACGCTCCCTTGGTATTTATTTTCATGAGGAAATTTATTAGAGTTTAGGGACACGTATTTAACCAATCTTCTAATAAGTGCGAAGAGCTTTACCTACAAAAAAAATTCCTGGTAAGTCTTCAACAAGGTGGACTTACAAGGAGAGGTCGCGAGATGTGCGTCGCTGATTTGACTGGGGTGAATAATCAAACCTCGATATTTCGGAAAGAAAGGCCTATTGGATCACGAAAAAAAAAAAAAAAAAACGCACCTAATGGATTTTGATGTACTTTCACCCTGTGCAGCCCCAGTTGAATCGGCGACGCTCATCCCGCGACATATCCTTGTTAGTTGAAGAATATATTTGATACAGCTGCTATTTTATACGCGGGGAAATAAATTCTTAATTAGGTTGACTTACTTAAACTATTTAAGTTAACTAAAAAAATACACTGGAACCTTAAGGGACTAGGATGTGTACGCAGTAAGCATACAAATCCTAAATTTATCCTATGGACGCCTTTAGACGCGCTCTAGGCCGCAAGCTGTGCATCGCTGATTGGTCTGGGGTAAATAATCAAACCTCGATATTTCGAAAAGAAAGGCCCATTGGGTCAAAAAAAAACGCACCTACTGGATTTTGATGTGCTTTCACCCTGTAGAGTCCCAGTTGAATCGGCGACGCACATCTCGCGACCTCTTCTTGTTAGTTGGAGAATATATTTAATCAAGCTGCTTCTTTTTATACGCAAGATATGCATCGCTGATTGAACTGGGTAAATAATCAAACCTCGATATTTCGAAAAGAAAGGCCCATTGGGTCAAAAAAAAACGCATCTAATAGATTTTTATGTACTTTCACCCTGTAAAGCCCCAGTTGAATCGGCGACGTACATCTCGCGACGTCTCCTTGTTAGTTGGAGAATATATTATAATCCAGCTCCTTTTTCAAATGCTGTTAAATGAACTGTTAGTGAGGTTGATTTAATTAAACCATGTAAGTAAACTAAAAAAAAAAACACTGGGGCCTTAGGGGACTAAGACGTATACCGAGTGGGCACACGAACCCTAAATTTGTCCTATAGACGCCTTTAGACGGATGTCATGATGACTTTCTGAGGACTTTTTAAAGACATGAGAAGATCGAGAGGATAACTTTAGAATGTCGCGGTGCCCACTTAGCAGTTGGAATAATTGTTTTTATTCTTACTACTTTTTGTAGTTAGATTAACTAAGAATTTTGTTAAAATAACTAATTTCCCAATTAATGCAACCGAGGAAAGTAGTTAAAAGTTATTTCAAGTAATTACAGTTAATCCAACTAATTTTAGTTCCCTAAGGTCCCGTTGTATTTTTCTTAGTTTACTTATATAGTTTAAGTAGTCAACCTATCTAAGAATTTAGTTACCCACAAATTAGAAAGCAGTTGGATTAACTATATTTTTAACTAAGTAAACTTAGTTCACGATTTACCAGGATTTTTTCAGCGTAATTAATTAAGTTTGATATATATACGAAAGACAATTTCGCAAGTTGGTGAATATTCCAACGGATGATAATATTGCACATCATTGGACTTCGCATGCATCAGCAAATAACGTGTGTGGAACTCTATATTCCGATCCAATCACCAATTGCAATCGGCAGTAAATCACTGTTGTTCACATATCCTGCGCGAACTCTGTAATTACAGGCTGAGTTAATATCAATAATATCTGCCAATTGTTTTTTTTTCTGCTTTAGCAACATCAAACATCATAAAAATTTCAATACCAAAATCACATTCAGGCTGTGGGCTCAGATTCATCTGAACTCAGGGCATCGATTATGTAACAGTTCGCTTCTGGTTTTTTCGGTCTAGCAAATACGATTCCTCATTAAATACGTTACCAATTTTGGGATATTTTTGAATTTTTAAACAGAAAAGTTGAATTCTTAACTAAAAAAGGTAAATTTTCAACAACAACAAAAAAGTTGTGTGTTTCGGGACAAACGGAAGAAGTGAAACTTCGAAAAAATTAGGGTAGTACGGGTGTGTAGGGGTAAGGAAGTGAGGGTTGGGGAAGTAGGGAAAGTGAGGGGAAATTTGGGAAAATGAGGGGAGAAGAAGTATTGGCAGTGATTGGAAGTGTGGGAGTGTAGTGAGAGGAAGTGAGGGGAGGACTAGTAGTGTAATGCGGATAAGTAAGGGAGGGGAAGTTAGGGCTGGGAAAGGAAAGTAGGGGAAGGCGAGTATTATCTAAGAAAGTAGAGGGTGAAGAAGTTGGTAAAGGTAGGAGAAGCGAAGATTGAAGTGGGGAGAAGAGAATTAGAGGAAGTAAGGGGAGTGCAAGTTAAAAGAAATGAGGGGAATAGAAGTAAGGGAAGTTCAGAGAATGCAGGGCAGGTTAAGCTGTGGTATGCAGTGTAAATTAGAGGAGAAGTAGAGGTAGTGAGGGATATCAAGGAAGGAGAAGTAGGGACAGCTGGAGGAAATTAGGGGAGGAAAAGCAGCGGAAATTATTCGAAGTGTAGGAGAATAGTGAGAGGAAGTGAGGGATACGCTAGTGGGATAGTGCGGGTGAGTATGGCGGGGGAAGTGATGTCTGAGAAAGGGAAATAGAGAAAGGGGAGTACTATCTGACGAAGTAGAGGCGGAAGAGGTCGAGAAAGGGAGGACAAACGAGGGTGAAGTGACGCGAGGGGAAGAGAAGTAGAGGATTTTAAGGGTAATGAGCTTAAAAGAAATAGAGGAAGTTAAGGGAAATGAGGGGAAGAGAAGTAGTTGAAAGTGAGGGAAGTTAATGGTGGAGGAGTAGAGGTAGTAAGGGGAAATTCGGAAAGCAAAAGTAGGGTCAGTGAGGGAGAACAAAGGAAGAAGCGAAAAAGATTGAAAATGTGGATGGCTAGTGTGAGGAAGAGGGGAAGGGGAGTGTTATCTGAGAAAGTAGAGCAGGAAGAAGTTGGGAAAGGGAGGAGAAGCGAAGGATAAAGTAGGCGGAAGTGTTATTTTAAATTAAAAACTGAGTAGAATAGTATTATAAAATTATTGGGTAAATTGAAAACTGTGCGTTTTATGGGGTGTTTGTATAGCAGAAAATGATACTTTGACATTAAGTTTATCAAAGGACTTTTCATTTGAGTTCTTTTTTGTTTATTTCTTTTTGGATATTCTTGAAATAATTTACATATTTTATTTAAAAATTGGATCCTGTCCTTTTTGAAGTAGGTAGGAACAAATGGTCGGCCACCCGGCAGTGGTTTTCCAAGAAAAATAAATAATAAGGAGGTTAATGTCACATAATTTGAAACCAAAATGCTGCTTATAGTATAAGGTGGACTTTTCTATGAACCACAAGCATGAAATAGTATTTAATTTACAAATATTTTACTCATAAGTCGGCAGTGGAATTGATTTTGACTGCCATGATAACTTAAATATTGAATTAAAAAAAAAGGATTAACTTTAACCACAAACATTTTAATTTTCAACAAAATAGTCGAATCTTCGAGCCAAAAAGAAGAATTTTTTCACGACAGTTGAATTTTCAATCAAGAAACTTTCTAACAAAAAAAAGGATTTTCAACAATCCGATTGAATTTTTGAACAAAAAATGACTATTTTGCAAAATAATTGAACTTTTAATAAAGTAATAAAATTCTTAACAAAATAGTTGAATTTGTAACCACAAGGAAAAGTTCAAGAAAAAGTGGGGAATTTTCAACAAAGTGTTAATTTTTTTTTAAATAGTTGGCATTACAACCTAAAAAGTTGAACTTTTGAGCAAAGGTGACGATTTTTTTAGAAGACAGTTGAATTTTCAATTCAAAAGGACAAATTTTCTATCCAAGAAGACGAAATCTCAACAATAAAGTCAAATTTTCAACAAAATAATGAAATTTCCAACCAAATAATTGATTTTTCAATAAAATGGACTATAATTTTAAATCCAAAACAGTCGAGTTTAATAGAAAAGACGAATTCTAAACGAAAAATGTAATATTTCATATTTCAAACAACAAATGTCCTAATTTGAAATAAAAAACAGTTAAATCTTCAACAAAAGCATATTATTTTTCACTCAAACAATGAAATTTCTACCAAAAACGATAAATTTTCAAACCAAAAAGGCGAATTTTTAACCAAAGAGTTCAAATTTAATAAGGAAATATGTTCAGTCAAGAGAGAACAAAAATGTCCACTAAATTGTTGAATTCTCAAAACGAAAAAGAGAAGTCTCTAAAAAACATAACGGAATTTTAAACTAAAAACTATCAATTATTATTTTTAAATAGAATAGTTGACTTTTCAGTTGAAAAAATTTACTTTCAACGACAACAAAAAATAAATTTTTAACATGAATCAAGAAAGATTAATTATGAGACAAATAGTTAAATGTTCAACTAATAATAATGGAATTGTTATATTTTCAGTGCCCGAACAAAATTTACATAAGGGAAAATTAGTATTCAAAGACGAAAAATTAATGTCTAACCAAATAGTTTAACCTTTAACCAAATAGTAGAACTTCTAGTCGAAAGATATGAATTCAAAACCAAAAATATAATACGAGACTTTTCAATTAAAAATAATTAACTTCCAATGAGAAATTTTTTAAAAGGAAAAATAGGTGTAGAGGGGAAAAAGTGTGAAGTAAGTTCTCCTAAAAAACTCAATGTTTTTTTTTTCATGACGCATACCCTAAACTTATTCTATTTGATAAAGAAAATGAATATATATTTTTCTTTTTTTCTGAAAAAAATATATAAACCGTGGTCCTGGCGCCTTGAACTGTACCAAAATATTCAAAATGATTATTTAATGTTAATTTTTGTAAATATAATAATTGTTTGCTAGAGACTATCAAATTACTACTCCTAAGCGTCAAAGACTACCCATTGTAGAGGTGAAAATATTACATTTATTTATTTTGTGAAGTGATTTTAGTACCAAAAAGTCCAAAGAATGACATATAAAATCTTCAAAATTCAAAAAATAATATATAATCCCTTTGAAGGGTAGTTTTTAAAGGTCCGCTAGGGCAGCTCTGATAGAACGTTCTTTCCGAAAATATCCAATATTTTCAATTTATTTCCGAACCTTTCCGAGATCCGCATCCGATTCTTTCCGGAAAATTTCTGATCAAAAATCAATACAAATTTTTAAGCAAAAATGCTGGCTATTTCGTTTACAATCGATTCATAAAAAATGGGCACTAACTTGCATTTTTCTGTAAAAATTAGTCAAAATTTCTGATAGAGATGGAAAGAAAATCGTACTCAAATCTTTCCAAAATTGTAACCAGGGAGTGTTATCTGAAATTTTTTTCTTTTTTCAGAATGAACCTCGGCTGTTTGTTTAGTATAATTATTTTTTTTAAAGGAATAACAGAAAAATTTTTAAGTCTTTTTCGGACTAGATGGAGAGATAGATGAATTAAAAATCATTTTTAATTAAGTTTTTTTCTGCAAAAGAGATCTTCTCCTTTCTCTCCGCTGGGATTCGAACCACATAACTTCTGATTTCCGGTCATGTGCTTTTTCCATTAAGCTACTAGAGAGATCGAAAGAAGAAACTCCATTTCTAAAAATATACGAATTATTATGCTAGATGGTACAATCAAATTTTTTAAGGAATCTGTATTATCATCAGAGAAAAGCAGAAAATTTTCAACTTCTTTTTCAGACTAGATGGAGTTATGAATTAAAAATCATATTAATTAATTAAAAATGATTTTTAATTCATACCTCCATCTGATCTGAAAAAGACGTTGGAAATTTTTCTGTTATTCTCTAATGGTAATACAGATTCTTTTAAAAATATCATTATAGCATCTAGCATAATAATACGAATATTTTCTGAAATAAAGTTTCTTCTTTTGATCTCTCTAGTAGCTTAATGGGAAAAGCAACTGATCGGAAATCAGAAGTTCTGTGGTTCGAATCCCAGCGGAGTGAAAGGAGAAGATCTTTTTTTCAGAAAAATTTTTTTTTCTATAGGTATCATGGATTAGGAAACGGGATCTCCATATTCTGACTGTTGGGATCCTAACCTATACAAATGATCAACGATTTCAATCACTGCACAGCGATGGGAGTGATGAATGGACTTTAAAGATTAGTTCTTCTCAAGTTCGTGATAGCGGTGTATACGAATGCCAAGTCTCCACTGAACCAAAAATTAGTTTGGCCTACAGACTCAGTGTAGTAGGTGAGTATCCCCACAAATATCTAACTCAATTTCGACTCTTTTCAGAAGCAATCCCTAGCGGACCACTTGAACGGAACGGTTACTCAATTGCGTGACCGTTAAGTGACCACCTAGAGATCGTTCCCTTCACTGCACACGCTAGGCCATATCCTCTTTTAAATCTATTCACAATTTCACATATAACTCAAAGCTCTTTTTATTTTTTTAGACATTTATATTTGTGTATTTGTATTTATGCATGTGTTAAAAAATTACAAAATAAAAGCTGTGTGCGGCACCCCGACATTGAATATTGTGCATCGGTTCTGTCTACAATTTTGAATAAATATGAAAAAGTATGAAAATAAACCCTAGCGGATCTCGTAAACGGAACGGTTACTCAATTGCGTGCCCGTTAAGGGGCCTTATCAGCATTATGAAATGGATAGGCAGTTTCCGGCCGCACGGTTGAATATTTTTGTCTGATTTTTTGCATACCTCATCAACATGTGGGTCCCTTTTGCTGATAAGTCTCGCTTTTTTTTAAATGTTTCTATTTTGCGTTATTAATAAAAAAAAAAGAACAATAGAAAAAAAATGCAGTGCTTCTCAGTACTAGCTGAGTGTGTATTTTTGAGATCTAGCCAATCGACCCTACTCAAATTTAGGAGGCAGACTCCCCGGAGCGCGAGTGGAGACTCGGGAGCGTGTCGAATTTCCCGAAACGAATAACCCTTTCATTGTT
>JAABKJ010013749.1:0-10245 GCA_011634705.1 Andricus grossulariae
AAAGGTCTAGGTTTCGGATGTAACTTAAATGTCAATGTCGCTGATGTAACTTAAATATCAAAGTCGATATCGTAACATCCATAACGTTTTCACTTTTTTGGATTAGGAGCGCGGAGCGCGTTTTTACTTTTGATACATGATACCAAGGTTACGAAACGGTACTTGGGACTTAACTAGTATCATAGAGATAGCAGCACGTCCTATACGCTTCATAATTGCCGCATTCTTTATAACCCTGTTTTCAGGGAGATATTTTTACTTTATTATCCTTGGAAAATAAAGTGTACCCCTCGCACAGACTTCTTTCACCGGCCGGTAAACGATAACGTACCACTCGCAAAATAGGTGGCCTAAAGTGTTTATAACACGAATGTGTTGCACGAAGACAGTTACGTACCGTCCGACCAAAATGAAGTCAACAGATGTGCAAATATGGGCAAATAATTGAACTGCAAAAGGAATAAACAAATGTCATTAGGAACTATATTAACAATTGAAATTCATTGCATATATTATTAAGGTTGTATTATTGCAGATTGTATGTGTTTGCATTATCGCGGACGCGATACAGGAGGGGCGGGAGGGGGGGGGGCTTGCGTTGTGGCTTTGCATTACGCGATGCGATGCTGCGAGATGCGTGTTCGCGGACTTGAGTACAGTCGGCTGCGTTCGTGTCAACTTGGGTTTCATGGGGGTTTAGGGTTTCATGTCGTGATGTGCGTTGTAGCTTGGAACGATACTTTAGGACTCAATGCGATGGTGGGGGACGCGCCTTCTCGCACTCGAGTAGAGTCGACTGTTTTCGCATCAAATCGGGTTAGGGGGGAAGGGGTACGGTGCGTTATGGCAGTGCTGTGTAGCCCAATCATTTTAGATTTTTGTAACCGCAAAAACCGCGTTTGGAGAACTTTCGACGCAGTTAAGTGTCCCCCGCGAAACAGATGTAAAAATGACATAATTCTCCAAGAAATAATTACTGCAAGTGTCCGCCATTTTGGATTTTGTGTTTTCATTGATTTGCACGCGTGTTTTGCATTTCTCGATGAAAAAGGTTAGTGACAAATTTGTAGAGAACTTAAGACTCTACGATCTTCATTCATATGATATTTTTGTACAAAAATTATTTGTCGGTAACAATAGGCAAAAAATGTGTAAAATGAGGAAAGTGGCGCAGTTTTTTCCACTTTTTGACTATTTGTATTGAAAATAAGTGGCACATTTGAATGGCAAAGTTGTATGGGACTCAGTTTTCAACAACTTTTGTATTAACAAGTTTTTCGTGGGACGTGTAGATCACGGTGGGGAACGCTCTTAACACAGCGATGTGGGAGAACTAGCGCTGTTGGACACAATATATGTGTTACCGGCAAAGCTGAAGTGGCGCAAACCTAAGTTTGGCTAGGCAATGCGCGTATTGCGGATGCGCTTAAGGCAAAGTCCGAAATACTATGAAAATTCGGGCATTGCCTGGCAGGAATTCAGGCAAACCTACGTTTGACAAATTTGTCATTGGCAAAGTTATGAAACAAAACATTCGTTTCGAATTGTCCAGCTTACGAATCCTACGATATCAAAAGTTTGTAAATAATAGAATGAAATTGTTGCTTTCTCAGTACGTTTCTCAAATAAAGGTTTTTATTATTATCTTGACGTGTGAAGAACAAGCCAGAGAGCGTGGTACTGTCGACAAGAGTTCTTATGTGATAATAAAATCTTCATTTAAAATGAAAGAAACCGACTGTGTAAATGGCTCTTCTCACAATGTGAGTGAGATGATGTTTAAAGAAAAATGTATGGATAAGTTGAAAGACGTGAAGAAATCATAAAATTCACATTTGATTCAATCCGAAAAAATTGTAATTCTAATTAGCGTAGTTTTAAAAAGATTTCGTGATCTTTTCTATATAATAGGAACGAGAACCGAAATAATTTCTTCATTGTACTCCAGAAATCTGCTACATGAATGTAAATTGAATTTTTTTTAAATGGACGACATACAAAATACTCTGTTATCATTGCAAAAAACTATCAGTCAAAATTCTGTGTTCAGTGGGCAAGATTTGTTAAGATTTAATTGTGTGAAAAAGTGTACGTAAAAGCTTTGTAAGTGCAAGAAGGCGAAATTGTATTTGTAATTCAAAATGTCATAATTTGACATCTTGCGTTAACAAATAACCAGTATATTATAACTATTTGCATTCAATATTGCTTTTTGAAACATAACCATATATATGTATATACTTACATTAATACAATTCTGCATTCTTACATTGCCCACAACATATTTGGCACATCTTACGTTGCCTAAACTAAACCAAGGTGAAGTTGCTTCGAACTTTGCCTAAAGCACATTTGGCAAACTTAGGTTTGCCTGAATTCATGCTAGACAATGCCTGAATTTACATAGTATTTCGGACTTTGCCTAAAACGCATCCGCAATACGCGCATTGCTCAGCCAAACTTAGGTTTGCCGCCACTTCGGGCTTTGCTGGTAAGACATATATGGTCTCCAACAGCGCGAGTTCTCCCCCACCGCTGTGTTGAGAGCATTCCCAACCGTGATCTGCACGTCGCATGAAAAACTTGTTCATACAAAAGTTGTTGCAAATTCAGTCCCTTATATCTTTTCCATTTAAATGTGCCACTTATTTTTTATACAAATAGTCGAAAAGTGGAAAAAACAGCGCCACTTTCCTACTTTTCCACACTTTTTGCTTATTGTTAGCGACAAATAATTTTTTTACAAAAATATTGTGTAGATGAAAATATTAGAGACTCGAATTCTCTACAAATTTGGTCCTAACCTTTTTTATCGGGAAATGCAAAATACACGTGCAAATCGACGAAAACACGAAGTCCAAGATGGCGGACACTTCCGGTAGTTATTTCTTGCACAATTATGTAATTTCTTTATCTGCTTCGCGGCAGATATTTAACTGCGTCAAAAGTTCTCCGCCAGCGGTTTTTCTATTTCTTATATCGAATTTGATCTAAAGTCATTGGGCTATGTGCGCTGAAGCTCAGCAGCACGCGATACAATACGTGCAGTCGGGTGCTTTCTTGTCAAGTCGGGTTACAACTAGCGTTCTGAAACGGGAGAGTTAACTGTTATATTTTGTTTTGAGGTTTAAGTTTCGCCCTTTGAAACCACCATAGGACGGGGAAAAATTCAAGTTTGACAAAGAGTTACAATACATGATATTAAGGGAACAGAATTAAAGTGTAGACCTAATGTATGGAAAGGAGGAAAAAATGATGGCCAGGGAAAATGAAAAATTAGTCTGTGAAAAAGTAGGGAATATTAAAAACGAAGTTTTGACATTTTTTTATTAATTTATTTGCCATGTATTTTTATTTCTATTTGTTTCCTTTTTAGTTGCTTACACCTGACCTTGAATATTGAACTGCAATATTTCTTGTTTAAAAATTAAACAAATTTTTTGAAAATTTCTTTTTTTTCTTTTAGAATTTGTCTGTATTAGTAGAAAATATACCGGCAAACGGGGTAATTTCAGACATGTGGGGCAAATTCGGACATTCCTAAATTGATAGTGTAAATTACCTACTATATGTTTCAAAAATCCTGGCCCCTCTACATATCATTACATAACTCAACAAAAAAAATCGCTTAAAAAAAAGAAAAAAATCTCGTCAATCCTTATTTTATTACGAATAAGTACATTATCATTTGGTCGCGATGCGTCCATAACTTTCTATGCAAATTTGCAGTGTAGGTGAAAAAACGTCGTTAAAAGCACCTTTTATAGCTTGGCCAACTTTCGACCATTGTATTTCATGGAAACGTGCATGAATTCTTTTGCAAAAAGTCGAGTAGTTACCTTGAAGTTTTATTTATGAGTACATTTTCGAAAAATTTGAAAATAATTATAACATTGGTGTCGGCAGTAAATAAAAGCGAAGGATGCTAACTCAGCTTCTAATCAAGCTGCAACGCTCTACTGAGGCTTGAAATTTTCAAAAAAAATTAACAAATTAAATGGTGGGGTTTTAAAACAGTTAATTAGATCAATAACACGCTATCGCACATTATTGTTTTTCGGTTTTTTTGGGACTGGAGTCACAAAAGAAATCGATGATACTCTCAGCGGGTTTCAGGGTATGGATATCCTGCTTCATCCTTCGTCCTTTTTTTTTTCATCAACTTTCGTACATCTGCTAGAATGTGCCGCATGGGTCAACCATCTTTGACAATAGTGGAAGGCAACCCCTTCAAGGTATCGATTACAATTAAGGTAGACTACCGTAGAAAAAAAAACAGAAAAAAATTATATGCAATAGCGTGCTATTGGTGCAATTAGCAGTATTCAAAAACCTACCATAGAATTTGCAACTACTCGATTTTTTGCAGAAGAATTCATGCATTTTTCCATGAAATACAACGGTCGAAAGTGGACCGAGTTACAAAAGGTGCTTTTAACCACGTTTTTTCACCTTCACTGCAAATTTGCATCTAAAGTTATGGACGCATCACGATCAAATGATAATAGACTTATTCGTAATGAAGTGAGGATTGAAAAGATGTTTTTCTTTTTTTTTTACGATTTTTTTTATTGAGTTATGCAATGATTTTTAGAGGGGCCAGGATTTTTGAAACAGATAGTAATTGGGTTTAAACCTAAATCAAGAACTAGTTAAGGCTTAAACTGGTTCTAGACTCTGGTTAAAACTCCCTTAAGTAATTTCTTCTATTAATTTAGGAATGTCCGAATTTACCCTGCATGTTCGAAAGTACCCCGTTTGACGATAATTTTTTAAACTGATAATGTAACTTCTCCATTTTTAGTTAAAAATCCATCGGTTTAGTTGAAAATTTAATTATTTTGTTGAAAAGTCGTTTCTCCTTTTGTTCAAAATTAATTTTTTATTACTGAAAGTTCAAATCTTCCCATTTTGTTTAAAAATTAATATTTTTCCGATAAGAAGTCATCTTTTTTGATCGGAAGCTAATCTTCTGGGTCAAAAATTTCGCTAGAAAATTTCTCTTATTTAGTTGAAAATTCATATTCTTAGGTTAGAAATTGAGCTGTTATACAAAAAATTCGTTGACAACAGATCTTTTTTAGTTTGGGAGGGAGGTAAGTCTTGAGCAACGGTAGGTAATGTTAATTTTTTACTGTCCTTCAAAGGTGAATTCTCTAACAAATATTTATTTTTCCTCTTCAATAATTTTTTCTGAATTTGCAGTTCAAAATTTCACTTGACTTCTTTCTTGACTCATTTTTTATAATTGTCTTTGAAAAAACTTTAGTTCACTTATATATGAGTACGAGTTTTGCAGGCACTTATGTGAGTTCGCTGGCGCCTCCCAGTGAACGGTAAACTCACCTATTTCTTCGAAACCATGGAGGAAGGAAATTTTGTTATAGTGAAAAGAAAATCTTTCTTTTAATGAAATATATGGGTTTTAAACGATTACTCTGTAATAACAATCTGAATCTTCACCTCCTCGAGGTCATTATATTTTCGTAGCCTATTTACTACTTCTTTGCTGTATCCTACTCTCGTTAAATAATTCGCAGTGGGCACAAAATTTCGCGACGTCTTTACGACAACTACGATATCCTATGTCCATGTCGTTACTGAGTCTTTACGATATCATAAAGACGTCGTACGATCTGACAATGTCTTTATGATATCGTAAAGACACTTTAAGGACATGAATATAGAATGTCGTAAAGTTTTCGTAAAGATGTCGTAACGATGTGGTAAAGACGTCGACAAATTTGGTGCCCACTGGGTTCGCATGTACTATTTTTGAAATGTAATTCAAAATAATATTCTAACTGAATATTACCCATACGTATAAAAAAATTATTTTTCTTCGTTAAAATATAATATAAGGGAAGGATTTTGATAAGTTGTTCACAGTCGATTCTGTTGAAAAAAACGAAATATTCGATTGGAATTGAATTTTCAGTTGTCAACAAATAAAATCCATTTTCATTAATTAACAATTGATAATATCAAAATATACCCTCCGCCCGCCCCCTCAATAAACAGTGTGGTATTTCACCTATATGAATGCATGTCTATATGTCATTCACACTTCTCTACATACAGTTCAGTAGAAGCTAAATCGCAAGGTAAACACACGCGCGCACGGCGCAACGCGGAATGGTGATTCCAGACTGATCCAGTTTGCCTTGCGTTCTAGAAAGTACCAACCTCAAGGTAGAGAAGTGAAAGTTACTAGGGAGACAATATGGCCGCCAAAGATCGCTGGAGCACAGTTTGAACTTTAGAAGATACGTAGACATGAATTCATAAAGTTGACATGTCACACTGATGTTTCAGGCTGGGGGGGGGGGGTTCATTTAAATATTATCATTGTTAATTAATCAACACGGATTTTACTGTTCTCACACTTGAGAATTCTTTCAGACTGCAGATTTTTTTTCCTTTCAACGGAAATTTCTATTTAACGAATAATAATTTTCTATTTATACGAGAATTTTGTCTATTTATAACAACGATAATTTTCCATTTTAAACCATTTTTGTTGTGATTTTGTTTATTATCAGAAAATGCACTGCTAGTAACTCAGAAAAGGCCGTATTTATGAGGAGACCTTGTCAGGTCACAGCATTTGTTATTAACTTTAATAAATTAATTAATAAAAATTTACTTTCAATCAAACAGATACATTTTCAACTAAAGTTAGTCCACTGTGGTAACCGCATAGTGCTTCAGGAATGTACACTAGGATCTGGGTGTTCTCCTGTGTGCCGTTCTAGGTCCGTCGGATTTTTTTACTGAATGTTGTGCAAAATTTTGTGCTTATTACGAAAAAGTAGGGTGCCCCCCCCCCCAGAAAAATGGAGAGGTTTCGAGATATTCGCATTCTAATTATTTTTTAATTAATGCAATAGTCCTGTTGTAATTTGAGATTTTTCAAAAGTTCAAATATATGGTCAGCTAGCAACCCGATTTACGAAGATAAATTTCCTCTTATCATTTTTTGATTCAATCAATTGTTAAAATAAAAATGAAAAATTATTTGAAAAAATGAGGAAAAATAAAATTGTGCTTATTTTCTTTAAAACATTGATTGCACAGCAAAAAGCTTCTCACAAAAGTTGGACTACTCTCAGAGAAGAATTTTTTTCTTAGAGAACATTTTTTGATAAAAGTGACCAATTTCGAGAAAACATCGATTAAAGAAATAAAAAAATCTAGAGCCAAAATAGAAAGCTGGTTTTCTTTGTAGGAAACAATTTTATCAAGAAATTTCAAGAGATAAAAGATACTACTTTTTGGGTCTACTTCACTCTCATAAAGAAAATTTAATTCTAATGTTTATATTTAACAAATTAATAGGCATTTTAGAATGTACATACTTTGACGTGCTGTACCTTTAGCAATTTTTAATAAAATCTTCTGCAAATTTGTATGTGGATCATGCAAGGCCTCATTAAAAAATTAGCGTCAGCTACTTTAAAATCCAATAATACCTCTTTCTACTATAAACAATAATAAACAAAGTCAAAATTTTCGGCTTCTAATAATCGTAGAGATTTGTAATAAAGCTGAATAATTTTCATAAAAGTTAAAAAATAAAATGGCTTTTTCAAAATATTTCTATTGCTTATCCTTTGTTTATTATTACATATAATTTTTTTGGCTGAAATTTAATAGACCTTTATTGCTGTTACAAAGGGCGATTTTACGGTGGTGGCCGCATGTCCCCGCCGTAAAATCGTCCTTTATAAAAACAATAAGGATCCATTACATTTTAACCAAAAAAATTAAATTTAATAATTAACAAAGTATAAGTAATAGAAATATTTTTAAAAAGCTATTTTATTATTTTATTTTCATGAAAATTATTCAGCTTTATTACAAGTCTCCGCGATTATTAGAAACTGAAAACGAGACTTTGTTTATTATTGTATATAGCATAAAGAGTTATTATTGGATTTTAAAGTAGCTGACGCTAATTTTTTAATGAGGCCTTGCATTATCCACATACAAATTTGCAGAAGATTTTATTAAAAATTGCTAAAGGTACAGCACGTCAAAGTATGTACATTCTTAAATGACTATTAATTTGTTAAATATAAACATTAGAATTAAATTTTCTTTATGAGAGTGAAGTAGACCCAAAAAGGAGTATCTTTTATCTCTTGACATTTCTTGATAAAATTGTTTCCTACAAAGAAAACCAGCTTTCTATTTTGGCTCTAGATTTTTTTATTTCTTTAATCGATGTTTTCTCGAAATTGATCACTTTTATCAAAAAATGTTCTCTTAGAAAAAAATGATTCTCTTAGAGTAGTCCAACTTTTTTAAGAAGCTTTTTGCTATGTAATGGTGTTATCTTCTAAGTTATTTATTAGAGTCGTTTTGAAGTAGTTGTGTTCAGAGTATTGTTTACAGTTCTTTTCGAGTTATTTTCAAGTTCATCTGTGTCGTTTATGCTATTGATCCAATGCCATTTTTGCCCTTGTTTAAGTCTAAATATTCTGACCCTTTAGGTTTTTTGATTCGTAAATCGTTAGGGAAATTTTATCTTTGATTATGAAAGGACCTTAATACTGGTCACATAGTTTTCCTGTCTTTTTATCCGCTTTATTTGACAGTTTTTTTTACCTTTCTTAAAACCCTATTTCCTATTTTAAATTCTAACGGTCTTCTTCTTAAATTGTAATTGTTAGCTTGTCTTTCGTTTGCTTTATCTAAACTTTTCTGAACCTCTTCTTTTATTATTTGTAACTTTCTTAGCCTGTCAGTCCATTTTTCTACGCTTTGGAACTCTATTTCGCTGTCGCTTTCAATATTTTTTCTGAGGGACTGAATTGCCTATAATTTACGACCTAAATTTAAAAATGCGGGGGTAAAGTGCGTCGACGAATTTTCGCTAGTGTTTAATGCGAACTGCAAATCGTCGATATGTATCGCTCGGTTGGATTTGCTTAGGGGTAATATGTTGGTGTTTTTGTATATCCAATACCGAATTTTTCTGTTAAATCTCACAATGTTCTGTTGAAAAATTCCGTGCCATTGTCGATATGGAGAATCCGCGGTGTTCCCCGACGCGAAATGACACGTTTGTGGAATTCTCATTCTATTGTGATCCGGTTAGCTTTTTTAATTAGGATTATTTCGACCCATTTTATGAGTAGATCTACAAACACTAAAATGTATTGGTTTTTTCTCTTTTTCGAAATTGGTAGCGGGCCCATGTTATCGGCTGATACCGTAATCCATGGTTCTTCTAATACCCTTTTTCTCATTAATCCTATCTTACTTTGATTACTTGGCTATACTCATTGACAGATCTGGCAGTTTTTTACGTAATTGATCACGTCCGAATATTCACCTGGCCAGAAGTAATGTTCGGAAATGTTCGCGTAAGTTTTCTCTCAGCCTAAATGTCCTGTCTGGGTTTCGTCGTGATTTGCCCGTTAAACTTGACGTCTTAAGTTTTGGGGTAAGACTAATTTTCAAGGGTTCAAGTCTGGCAATAGAGTAGATTTGAGTGCATCAGTTCTGTAAAAGTAGAGTTGCGAATCTTTGATTCGCAATTTTTCATGTTCTTCTGGTCTTTTTGTAACTTGTCTGAATTTGGTGAGCACCAGTCATCTGTTTTGTCGTTAACGTCCGCTTTTGTTTTTTCCACACTATAAGCTAACGCAAACGCTATATTTTTTGCTGGTTCTCCTGATCTGGAAAGAGCATCAAGAACTAAATTTGAACTACCTTTACGATATATGACGTCATAGTCATATTCTACTAACTCTAAAGCCCATCTGGCTAATCAGCCAGTGGGGTTTTTTAGGTTCTATAAACACTTCAACGCTAAGTGCTATGTTATTACTTTAAAGCTATAACCTTCTAAGTATGGCCTACATTTTCGAATGGCCAAAACTACCGCTAGGCATTCTTTTTCTGATGCCGAGTACCGAGATTCTGCGCCATTTAAGCTTCTACTCGCGTATGCTATCACGTAATTTACGCCATCAATCGTTTGCGTAAGTACGGCTCCTAACCCTGTATTGCTCGCGTCGGTTTCGAGTAGGAAGGGTTGAGTAAAACCTGGGCAGGTTAATATAGGTGCTGAAGTTAGGACATCTTTAATTTTTTAGAAGACCTCGTCCTGTTCCAATCCCTGATCCCATTGTTTATCTTTTTTAAGTAATCTGTTTACTGGTTCTATTATTTCGGCAAAGTGTGGGATAAATTTTCTGTACCAACTTGCCATCCCTATTATGCGCTGTAATTGTT